>JALPQI010012924.1:0-39783 GCA_025490895.1 Thaumatotibia leucotreta | reverse complement strand
AAACTAACCATAGAAATCGTCGAAAGAAATGGTTAAAACACAATTATTTATAATTTATGCTCTAGTTTAATTAATCGCGACTAAATGTAAGTTCACACGACTGCACTCACCTTGAATCACTTCATTTCAAACTAACTTTAAAATTTCTCCATTTCCGTAAACTTAGTCACTGCATCAAAATAAAGCACACTCAACAGTAACAGTCCCGCACGCAATTTTCAGCGCAATTAGAAACACCAATTATCGTTTAAGGAACGTGCTAAGCCTTTAAAAGGTTTTTTGTTTTCGTACGAGCATGGGTACGTTATGAAAGTTTGCGAGAGAACTGTCGGAGGGACATGCTTTCGCCGCGGCGGTTTGCGAACAACTGAAACTGATTAGAACGAGCTTTGCTGAAAAGATACTATTCGCATGAATCAGTATGCTCTCATAGTACTAGTAGGTAGAAAGGTAAGCAATGGTCACACGAGTGCTGGCTTACCTGCTAAATGAATAAATACGTATTGAAAAACCGGCCAAGAGCACGTCGGGCCATCCTCTGCGTAGGGTTCCGTAGTTATTCAAAAACAGGGCCGAATTATGTTCGAAATAGTTTTTTTTAAGTATTCTGTAAGCCTGATAATCATGATTTGGTTCATATTTTTGGGACCCACCATGGGGTTTTAAATTGTGGCCCAGTGCATTTTAATTATGTGTAATAAGAACGTCGTAGCATATTAATTTTATAAGGATTGTTTCCAAACTGCGAATGTCTAGTCCTAATGGACACAGGTATGCTGAGGATAGCTAGGAGAACAGACAGACAGGGCAAAACTATAAGGGTTTACTACGGAACCCTAAAAAGTGTTACAGTCGTCGATAGGAGGAAATTAATGTACAGTAAAGTAAGTTTCAGACAATAAAATAATGCCTGTAATAATGGTTGCAGCAATGAATCGTACAAAGTATTTGCTAATAAAATATTGGACTCTTCAGCTCTTATCTGACTGGTTCTTAGCAGTTTGGTAGTCCATATTGCGTTTAATCTGGCCCAGTTCCCTGATGCAGCACTCCAGCAGTTCACGGTAAGCAGTATAAGCCCACAGTAGCTGTACCATGAGGTCCACGAGTTGGCAAAGTAACGGCCACGTTAGCATTTACTCGATACGTAATAGTCCATTCTAGGGATGTAACAGAGTTCTGCTTCCGCTTCTGTTTCTGCGAAACTTCCGTTTTGTTTTACACATCCGCTTCTGTTCTGGTTCTGTTATTTTTAAAAGAGAAGTTATTGCGGATGTCGGAGCCTAGCGCTACGGGTGGAGATGCACGGCGCACATCCAAAACCAACAGATTTACCTGTCACCTGTGTACCTACTCGTATTATACCTGTCATTCGTTCATTTCTCCGCTTGCCACCTCTCTACCTACCCTTAACATCTCGTCTACTTAGCTGTCACTCGAGCTCCGCTTCTGGTTCCGGTTCTGTTTTCGGTTCCGCTTCCGCTTTTGCTTCCTTTAAACTAAATTCAAAACTTCTGCTTCTGCTTCCGCTTCCGTTAAAACACATCCGTTACATCCCTAGTCCATTCACTCGCGCTCCAATACGTCAGTGCGAGCGTGATAGATGACATTAAAGTGAACTTCACTTGCCACCTCATGGTACGGCTACTGTAGTGGCTAGTAACGGCCACTGGTCACTTTGAAGTTCGCACACAATTATACAGGGTGCTCGCGAGCATTCCAAAAGATTTTAACTATGCATTCTAGACATCAAAATAAACAAAAAATATTATGAGACCTAATGTCAAATACCACCAAAAAAAATTTCTTTTTTTTAGACTTTTTGAATACATTTTAACATTTCCAGTACTTTTTATCACAATAACAATTTCTTAAAATTATTTATTTTAATATTTTTTTTAGGGACAGGTTATTTCGTCAAGTCTATTCTTATTTTTTGATTGCCAGGTGTGGTAATATTAAAACGCATTATGGTAGCATTGTAACCAAAAAGAAGTTTTATGACGAGTTACGTCGAAAAACTTATTTCGAAAAAAGGTTGATTATCTCTGAAACCAATCCGAATCCAAGAATTTTTTTATAACACTAAAGACTCTAAATAGGTATGGTCAGGAATTCAGCATTAAAATCTTTTGGAATGCTCGCGAGGACCCTGTATATGTACACCGCTTGACATTAAGTAAGATAATATTTATATATAATAGCTTGACATTGCTGAAACACAATCCTATGAAAGGACCATGCCCAACTCTGTATGGAACTTTGCCCCCAAAGTCAACACAGCTAAAAGTTACATTGTTGAATAGGTCTTTAAATCTACTTCATTTCATTCTATGGGCACCAAGATGAATTCCATTGCAGAACTGAGATATTCATATTTGTCAGTGTGAAAATTGTATTCACACTGACAAAAATATGAATATCTCATAGATCAGAGATACTGGTCGTTAATCATTAAGATATCGAAGTGTGTAAAAAAAAAGATTGTGCACACGTGATTGTATGTTAACCACCTCACTCGCTTAGTTTCTTTTTTCTTTTGACATTAGCCTTATTTTACATACAAAATAAGGGTGATCACTGGTAGCTGCAGCTACCAAAATAAACTAGTGGCTAAATCTACAGAGGTTTTCTACTGAATTAGCTCGTATTCAGGCTGACAAATATATGAATATCTCAGTTCTGCAATGGAATTCGATTTCGTGCCCATATAATGAAATGAAGTAAAGTTAAAGACCTATTTAATGATCTAACTCTCATGTTTGTTGGTCTTGGGGCAATTTTGACGCATGGTCCTTTAGACTTGTTTAGAGCGCGTTCACACGGTATCAAGTTTGTCAGATCTAGTAATTCTCGTATGCTGTAAAACCGGATAGTGAATTCACATGGCCGTGGCCGTCAGGTTGTATAATATCACCCGATCATAAAACCGGACTCTGTGATTTACACGATTTTTGATACAAACTTGTGTGCAAGTCAATATTTATCGTTTACCGTTAATCCAGTTTAGTGACCATGGTAATTCAATAATTACTATGGCCACTAAACTGGATTCGGAATTGTAAAGAACGACCGAACCGATTTCTAGTCGCAAAATGTAATGACAAATTTTGTAGAATCCATTTCATTGCCGGATTTGTACGTACGCTTGTGTAAACACACGCAGTAAATCAAATCATACAGAAAACAGTTCCCGCGAATAATCAGGATGTCTCCGTGTGAAAGGGCTTTTAGAACCGTTCTACAGACAATCATTAATAGGAGCTTAGCTTAGTAACAAAAAATATATTTTTAACTGACTTCAAAACTGGAGAAGCTTCTAAATTCTACTGGTTTTTTTATGTAGGTATATTATTTACTTGGAATATGTTTTTAATCAAACGGGCATACAAAAAATAGTCCCGTTGGCACCAAATGAAATGGGTTGGATGATGGGATCTTGGAGGAATCTGCTATGCTATTCTCTTATTGACACATTCGACGCTGCGTTCGTCAACGAGCTCGATGTCGAGACAGCCTTGTCTAAAATCCTAGTGCAGTGTTATTCACTAAGGAAACCGCCTTGCTGTCAGCGCTGTGTCAGTGCTGCGGCAGCGTCGAGCCTACACTGAAAAAAATATTTAACTGAACTACTTTGGCTATTTCATCATTAACCATAATTCGGTATGGCGTGACTAAAGTTAATTTCTATTAACAAACAGGTTTGCGTATTAATAACCAAACGGATAATGTTATTCTAAGTTGGGCTATTCGTAAATAAATGCTTGTATACGTCTTACATTAAAACAGTAAACAAATTCAAGTGTTCACATGTAAATAAACCGCTTGGTCTAATTTAAGAGTAAGCATTGACAATATGCAACAAAAACCAAGTCCTAGTTTCTAACAAAGACGATGTTATTATCCATTACATAAAATTGTTTAGATATAACTCAACAATGATTTGCTATTATAATACATATTTTTGTTACATATAACCCGTTTTGTCTAGTAGAGTAAAACCAAATACGGGTTTGCTACTCTAGCAGACCATTCGCTTTATCTAACCAAATAAAATACAATGTGTAACCAAACATACTTCATTATATAGACAATACTTAGCATAGAAATAACCAAACGGCGATCTGTATTTTGTGTGATGTGTATGACATATGTATATATGTCAAGTTACTTGAATATTCCAAAATGGAAGTCGTACCTCCACCAGCAGACACCCTCGGAGACTACCTTCGGGAATGGGGATTAGAAGGTTACATAAGGACATTTCAAACCATGTCATGTCTTTGTAAACCAAGTAATTTTAATTTCTTCATTTTCCTTGTAATCAAAGAGACTCTGAAGCTAATGTATCAAGCAAAATAATGGAATTACTCGTAAAATCATTTAGAAAAATAAATTGGTTTACAAAGATACTCTGTGCAATGAAAACCTATAAAGTGATGCAAAAAGTACTTTTGCTCGCGATTGTATTATTGATTGATTGATTATTTTGATTACTATACCGTTCTTATAAATGACTATCAATGTTTCTATTATTACAATTAATAAAGTTAATTAAAATAAATGTTTCTTTTTTTTGCTCGTTTAGTATTACTTCTTTTTGGGTAATCATCGATGTGGCTTATACACCCTACTTGTAGTTAAATGAGTTGTAAATAGGGCTCACTGCCTGTATAAAATCCAGTACGTCTCATCACCCAGGGGATAAGAAAGGTGACGACGAGACGTACTGGATTTTATACAGGCAGTGAGCCCTATTTACAACTCATTTTATATTTATCTGTATATGATCCACGTATTTTTGTCATGTATAACCTATTCATTTGGTTAGAAGTAGGCAAACTATTTGGTCAAAATAATTAAACATTTGGCTGTATATGAACAACGTCTTTTTGTCGTGTATAACCTATTCGTTTGGTTACATGCAGGCAAATAATTTCGTAAATAGAATGAAACAAATTGCTTAAAATAATACTCTAAATTGGTTATAGGTAACAAAAAAGTTATGTTAAACATTACTGAGCCAGTTGGTTTAGGCGTAGCAGAAAATTTGATTAAAGTAAGTTGTGAATTCAGTAAGATTTTGACAAACAGTAAATTTGTTATCAACATACAGCACGTCTACAATAACTGAATTGTAAACTAAATATAACTGAACTTATGGTAATATACAACAGACAGTTTTCACACGATATAACTAATATTGTTTAGCAATACACAACATCAATTGTTTAGTAGAAAATTAACCGAACTGATTTTGGTAAGATATTGCCTTACTTCGCTCGTCACTTTTTTTAAGTTACAGGTTGACGAAAGTTCGGTTACCATTAACAAATTATTTTTTTCAGTGTAAAAATGGTATTCACTAATGTACTTTAAACGACACCAGTGCTCGGCGACGAATGCGGCGTGAGCTGGAACTACATTGCGTCGAAAGTTTGACGTTTAATGTATGAACTTCGTATTCTCTAACGAAAAACAGCGACGATCACACATATATCACAAATATCACAAAATCAGCATATATCACAAAATCGGACTCGAGCCTACTACCGCGAACTCTGAAATCCGCAAAATTTGGGTATTTGTCTCTGTCACTCTAATGACGCCTTCGTTGGAGTGATAGAGACAAATCCTCAAATCATCATCATTATCATCATCAGCCTACGCTAGTCCACTGCTGGACGTAGGCCTCTCCTATTAACTATGCGTATAGACGCATTAGGAGGTAAATGCCCATAATCGCCACACTGGGCAAGCGGATTGGCGATCGCAGTAATGTGTCCACTACCACTATGATGACGCTGCTGCCCATCAACAATATTTTATTAAATAATGGTAAGTGACACTTCAATCCCTATGTCGACTCTTACGACACCCGCAGGAGGAGTTGGGATGGTGACAAATGTATTCTTACTGCCGTCACCACACGGTAACCTCCTCAAATATCAGATGTCATATGCAAACGAAAAATCCTCGTTTGCGGATTTCAGTGTTGGCAGTAGGTAGGGCTGCTCAACTGTAGGTACCTACAGAGTAGGCTGAGTTTCGGAGTAGGCTGGAGTGGCCGAGTGATTTAGGCAGGGCCGGATTTAGAGGTTGAGAGGCTTCGGGGCAACAAAGGAGTGGAGGCCCCCTGGCCCTCAATAATTTTCGAAATAAATCATTTTTTGTGGAAACAAGTACCTAGGTATAGATTATTTTATTATTTAACAAACATATAAATATAATCGGAAACGAGAATTATCTGAAATTAAATTTTAGCGTTAACGAACGGAATCTTCCAAGATTTTTTCGCCGAAAAAGTTAATGTTTTCGCTGAAATATAGTTCCCGGAGTAGATCACTTTGAATATACTCAAAAACATTTTTTTACTAGTGTTTACTAGTTGGAATTTGATTTTTTTTTTTTCGAAATCTCTGGTGTGGAGGCCCCTCTTTCGTGGAGGCCCCGGGGCTGTAGCCCCGGTTGCCCCCCCCTTAAATCCGGCCCTGGGTTTATTCATCAGCCGCGAAAGCCGAGGACGTGGGTATTTTTTCTTTGGTATATGACACCTGATATTTAAATTGAAATAAGTACATAGTAGTATTACTACTTAAAAACTTAAAAATACAACACAAAAAATATTTAATAAAAACGATAAAATTTGAGTTGTTCCACAAAAGTATGTAGGTACAGGTAAGACGTATAGTCCATAGCAAAGTCCAATTAACTCTTGAAATGAAAGTGCAATTTGCAATACGAGTATCTGCATGCAACTTTGAGTATTTTTGCTCACGGGGCTGGACAATTAATAAATCCACAACTAAGGCGTGATTGAGACATGTTGTCAAGTAGGTACCTACCCTACTTGAAAATAAAATTGTTTACCTTATTTTAGTCCTTTTATAATCTTTTTAATAACAGCTTTTAGGCGGAGGGCTTTTATGACTCTAGTTAGTATTCCGCTTACCGACCGTGATGCATACAAATTCAATGTTTTTCATCACACTTGCCAACAAAAAAAAGTTTTAAGACATAATATTATTAAATAACGTACTGACATTTCTATTACTCCCTAGGGAATTTCACTTTTCTACTACTCCCGCTATGCACGCAAGCAATGGCGCGCTTAGACAGCAAGTGTGATGAAAAAAATCTTAGCTTTCCGCAAATGAAGTTCACAACTGTAGGACAGGGACAGGGGCCCATTTCTCGAAAGCTTGTAACTTGTAATAGAAGTGGAAGTCCTTATCTAATTAATAGTGTCAAAAAGTGACTTCCGCTTGTATTACAAGTTACAAGCTTTCGAGAAATAGGCCCCAGGTTACCTACTTGTGGATGTGTCCCAAGGTCGAAACATACCACAAAGCAAAAAAACAAATGAATGTTTTGAAAATACGTAGGTATCGTTTCTGGACTATAAATATATTTTCAAGGTTTCTTCTTAATAAGCACGTACCTACAAGTTTCGGTCTGGTACCCTCGTGGTAAGCAAAGTCATAATTCATACGAAAGGAAGCACTAAACGTCTTAAATATTAAATAAAATATATTGAGACATCTAAATACAGTGGATATATTTTTTACCTAAATTAAGTATACAGGCTGTCGCTGACTTTGGTTGAAATTTATATTTTGCTTGATTGAAAAATATCAAACCAACACCTGGGGTGTTTTTAAAATCTTGCATAAAGTCAAATTATGATGGATGATGATTGGTGAAATGGTGATGATTTATGTAGTACCTAATAAAGATCATTTAATTAATAGAATGCCTAAATTACACACTCTGAGAGACACCTTGTATATTTGTAACATACTTACTTACTACACGTCTTTACTAAATGGACTACTCTGGAGCTCAACGTATCCACGCGGTTATTTCTTATTTAGTTTGATAACTGTAGGTATGTCACGACCATGTTCGAAAGTTGAAGGTTTCCAAGAAGACTACAATTTTGATACTTTTTTATGAAGTAGCCCCTACGTCGAGCTTTATGTTGATATATAATAGTACATTACTATAGAGGACGGGAAACGAAGGGTTACAGGCCAGGATACGCGGCCTGTAACCCTGTTTCTCGCCGAGATTTGTATAGTGCTTTTCTCAAACTTGCCATGAAATAAAACGAACTGATTTCGCCGAATCATACTATTTAATTTGTAAATAGACCAATAGTACAGTATCGTAAAACATAAAAAAAAACATTCGCGCCTAACTTTTTTTCAATCTTTTTGACGTATCCTTTTAACTGGTGGTATAGGCATTAGTTCTAAGGTTATTTTTTTTCTGTGGCTGAATGTCAAGACCTAGTGTCACAATTTGACGTTTCAAACAAAAGACAGTTTGTTTGCAGTCCTAGGTGTGAAATAAATACATGAAATCTCTTTAAATATCATCTTAGCACATGACACATAGTATTTCCGGGTTTAATTTAAAGTAAGTAAGGTGGAAGTACTAGTACCCGACGCTGTACCAATACTCATCATTATAGCTTGAGTTGCCATCGATAAGATGAAATCAATTAGGTATTAGGGCATTTAAACGATGATTAATGTATGTACCTTTAATGCTTCATATCCCAACTTTGAAATAATTAGCTTATATCTAAATTATTTGCATAATTTTAAGACAGGCTGACGTTTGTTATGACTGAGTGTTAATATTTCCAATGTCCCAATATGTGACATTGAAACTTGTACTGAAGTGCCACCTATTGGGACTGCCAGCAAAAGCACCTGACGCTTACTCATACAATGTAGTTGACTAAGAAAATTCGCAATTTTGTGAAATTTTGATATTGTCACCCTATAAAATAAATAGGTATTATTAGCAAAACTAACAAACTCCTCTCACAAAACACATGACAATACTTTATGTGGACTAGCAAAATATCGTGATTCAAATAAATATTCTCTGTTGACATGTTGCGCACTAGTACTTCCACCTTACATGGCTGTGACAAGTCACAAATCCCTATGCGTCAACATTTTTTTTATTTGCCTCCTTTTTTTGCGAAAAGTTGTTCGACAGAGTACAACCCCACCAGTTTTTATGACTAACCGTAACTCAATGGACGCGATCGTGCTTTTTGTTTTGATTAAGTCCTCAATTATGTACCTACATTTATTTTGTAATCGACTACTTATTCAAGGAAAATAAGAATACCTATATCATTCGAAGCGACATTTCTCTTATTACCCGGGTTGGTGATCCTGAAAATTAGGATCCGATTCATTTCATTGATACCCATTTGAAGTGTGACTTAATAATTGTCAGCTTGGTAGTGACCCTACCTATGAAACTGTAGGTTCCGGGTTTAAATAAACGGTAAAAGTGTGACCAATGTGACCATGTTTTCCCAAAGTCCGCAATTCACAACGTTTCAAAATTTTCGATGTCCCTAAATCGAAAACCATTTCGAGATATACGCATGTACATCACAAAGATATATTTTGAAAAAAATTTTTTGACATATTTTTGTTAAAAATCTTAAAAATAGTTTAAAGGGGAAGTGACGTCACATAGCTGATTAAGAGCTGCTACTATAACCAAAAAATCTTGTTTTTGGAATGTCACTTGTGTTTGGCAGTGCCATTTGACACTTGTTACTGTTTTTCGTCGTTTTCTTATGTGTATGAAACATCACTTGTGACGTAATTTAGCTGAATCTTGACGTTTGTAACTTACGCTCTTTCTGCTCGAAGTAGTAATAAAAAGGGTTTTTTTTAAATAAAAAAATACGTGTATCTTTTAATATTGAGTTCTTTCAAAACAGACAATAAAAACTAGCACTCAAAAATATGAAATGTTGTCAATTTGTATTGCCTTCACTTAAATAAAAATAATTTCAATTAGGTATATCATAAATTAGAGCTTGATAATGGAACATTAGCATTACTGACAAATGAATTAGCCACAAGCCTGATGATTAACCTTTAACTGAAGGTGTGATTATTTGAAAATTACCCTGCATCCCTGCATACATTTATTGCAATAAAATTGATAAGGTTAATCCGTTGCAATGCCTACGTCAGACGTTTCCGGGTACTGGCGATCATGATAAAAGTACATAAATATTGTACCCAAAAAGTAATTAATTGATGATGACTCTTAATACCGAGATGTAATCAGTTTTTAAATTGCATTACTTCCAAGTTGTAGGTATTCTTCGTTTTCCGCAACTCTCAAGGATGGACGTCAACACTGATTATTATTATAAACGAGTTCTGTTTTCGAATTCCGTGATTTACTTTTCATCACACTTGCTGTCTAAGGGCGCCATTACTTGCGTACGTAGCGGGAGTACCTAATAGAAAAGTGATATTCCCTAGGGAGTAATAGATATGTTAGTACGTCATTTAATAATATTATGTCTTAAAACTTATTTTTTTGTCGGCTATGTTGAAAAACATTGTATGCATCACGGTTGGTAAGCGGAATACTAACTCGAGCCATAAAAGCCCTCCGCCTGACGGCGTCGGGCTTCTAACACTCTCGTTAGTGTTAGTACATACTTGTCTCCCTTGATGCACAATGTACTATTATGTTTTTGTGAATCATATACGAATATCCGTTAAATTAAATTAGCGAGGAAATGTATTTTTCCCCTCACTAGCTCGTAAAGCGCTCGTTTATCCTTTAATACGAGCGGGTAAAAACGCTTTTTACCAACTTGTGAATAAAGTAATTTGACATTACTCTAATTCATATAGCCCCCTACTGCCTAATATAAGTGGATCTGTATGACCGTAGTAAACATGCGCAATCGGAGCTCACATGTTAAAGTGGTCGTTTCTCATGGGTGACTTTGTAAGCCATTGGCTAGATTTAAGTTCCAGAAGTAACTCTATTCTACGATACGTTTCGACATTGAGTTTTAAATGGTTTCTTTTAGTTAATTTACATTTGAATGAGATTTGTAATCATATTTCCTCGCGATAGTGAGGGGAAAAAAGTTGTATTACACTTGGCGGCAAAGTTTGTTCAACTCTCGTGCCTTGAGACCTTCGCAATGCTCAAGATTCCAGTTTATGAACCACTCGCTACGCTCGTGGCTCAATTTTGGAATCTTTCGCTAGCTCAGGTCTCAATATTGGCACGACAGTTAAACAACAACTTTGCCCCCTTGTATAATAAATAACTATTACTACACATATGCCCCGAAAGTTACACGTTTGGGCAGAAAGGTACCATACCATAAATTAATTCCTACACCCGTGCGGAAAAGTATCACTTTCTGTGCCTAAGTTTATCCTTAAAAATAGCACTTTCTGAGCATAATATACATGCATTGTAAAATATATTTTTTAGTACAGATGGTGTATTTTTTAGGCTCTAGTGGGAGAAGTGTGTCATTTTACGTCAGGTTTGAAACTTCGGAGGGCCATCTGTACTAAAAAGCATCGTGCGAGACACGTGCAAAAACGAAATTCGTAACTCGTGTCGATTTAAAACATCGCCACTCGTTTCGAATTTCATGTTTTTCGCACTTGTGTCGTAATGTACTATTTAGAAACAGGATCCCACTTACTTCACTACAAATCAAATACCTGCCTACCAGTAGCCCTACCTACGAGGTACTGCTACGTTATTAACGCGCATTTACTTTCTATCCATCCTGCTCGTACTAGCTTATTGGCGCGAGCGAGCCGGATAGACAGCAAACGCGCGTTATTTTTTTTAATTTTTTTATTTTTAACAACGGCGCGCCGCGGAACCGCGAAAACGAATTTCGAGGATTTGTCTCTCTCGCTCTAACGAAGGCGTCATTAGAGTGAGAGAGACAAATCCTCGAAATTTATGAATTTCGTTTTTCGCGGTAGGGCCGCAGGTACCTACTTATTTCGTTTGGTCAAATTCGTGCAGGAATTAATTCCTTTACCCGATGTGCTTCCTTTTTGTTGGATTGTTCTCCCTGATTAGGAAATCTGCTGGTAATTTGTTGTACGCAATTAAGTCACTTTTACTGACACGCATGGCTTGCCGAAAAAAAATATCACGGTAAAAAGTGAGGAAGTGTTACCCAAATATAAAAAAATAAAAGTAAAGTACTTAGCTACAAAATTAAAAATGTTTGTAACTTATAAGAAATGTTAGAATAATACATTAAAAATAGTACCTAGTAAATTTTTGGTAACACATAATTATTTTGACAATACAATAATAACCAAGATTGTGTTCTAATAGTGCGTGATTGTGAAATAATGCAAGTTTTTACGTTTGTTTTCTTTTTTGTTTTCTACTGACGAACGGTGGACAATCAAATAATTTATGTGTTGTTAAATGGGTCAAAATTATTTTCGTTGACTTATTGTGTCCCTAAAAAACTTGACACAGTTGTGATTTTTGTAAGAGATGATGTTTTGTTACCAATTTTTGATGTATGGATTAAAATCTAGCGTGAAAATAACATACAAGTGCACTGGATTTTTTTAATATGCTGAGTCGAAACAGCAACTAAAAGCGTGACAGATTGGTCCGAAACAAGACAACGAAAATAATTTTGACCCAAATTACTGTTTTAATAATTAAAATATAGGTAATTAAGTGACATACTGGAAATGAATAAACCTGCATTAATGTTTAAGGAAAAATATGGTCAAACTAATAAATAAATCTACAAAAAATGTTAAACAAACAAACAGTTAGTAAAACTCTGACTCCAGAGATATTATTATGCTACATACTGTAAATATGACATCATCTCTTTTGACAACTCAAGTTAGGTAAGTAAACAAACGGAAGTCAATTATTCATCTCTTTTTTCAAGTATGGTAATTTTGTTGTTTTGTACTGTATCTGCTGATAATTAGTTGATCTATGACCATAATACCTACCATTATATTTCCGTGATCAGTTACAAAGTTACAGAAGAATTAGGTAATATTAGAAACACGTGCAACAAAATAACAAGCAACGGTCGATAGCTATTGGTTTTTATGATATCTGTTATATTTTGTTTTGCTACATTTTATTTCTAGGCCTAAAATTACAGCATTAAATTTAAAAACTAAAATAAAGCTAACAAAAAAAAGTCTAAAGTATGATATCTTTAAGTGATTAATAATAAAATTAAAACTAGCTAAAATCAACAAAAACATACCCCTACGAAGAGTTCCACCTGAGGAAACCACCACACCATGGATTAAATCATACCACCATAACGCTGGCGGAATTACCTCTTTCAACTTTACTCTATTTTATCTTTTTTCATTCTTTCAATTTCGATACCGCAAACATATGGTTCACTAATTACAGAAAACATTTTAACAAGGCGAGATATATGCTCGTTTGGTCTAAATGCACCTTAAGTCGATGATTGCTCGACATGTTTATGTGCCCCCTTTAAGCTTTATGACAAAAGTACCTAACACAGAGGGTAGATCTTTCCTTGCATCACCCCCGCCACCACCGCCCGCGGCCAGTACCCGTCCTAGCAGGGCGCAGGCCCGCAGTACGCTCGGCCAAAGCCCGACGATGCTCCAGACGCTGACCCTCTTAATGGGGCTTAAATACGTGAGTAACCCGGTTCGATAATATTTTAATACACGTTAGTTATAATTCCATTTATGAAAACCTTTATTACTACGCGATAAGAGGGAAAAAGAAACTTCTCAGAGGACACCAATCGACGGTGATACGGCGTGATGTGCCTTAAAAATGCGAAAGCGTTTATAGGTTTGGGGAAACCCTTACAGGACACTATTATTGTATAGATTTCTTCGCCGGCTGTTTCTGTTGAAGCAATTGACCGTGCGGTTTTATTGACCATGACTCTTAGCTCAACAATGATCAACATCACTGTAGCCGGACCATGAGTTTTCAAGTATCGGCTTACGTTAGTTTTTACTCGATACGTAAATCATTCTATCTCGCTCGCACATATTTATGGGAGCGAGCGCGATGGCTTGTAGCCTTACCATGAGTAAGAAAGTAAAAGTTACTTTAGGTTTTACTCTACGAACAAATAAAACATGGAAGCCGCACGCCATACCTACTGAATTGCCTTTCAAAAACGGTCATGAATTTTAGTTGACAAGTGTCACCCCTTGTTCAATGCATCACGGCAATGAATTTGAATGTCAACCTATAATTGTGATTGGTCCATCAAAGTTTTGATTGGCTATGTTCTATAAACATTTGTCAAAGATTTTGCGCTGAAATAAGTGCGGTGTCACGAAAAGCGCTATGTCCTGTCCATTTTAGCATAATTGAACAATTGGTTTTGGGGGCATTTTTGAGCTGGCGTTAGACGTCCATGTTATACGGGTGGGAAGGAGTATACCGACAGACTTTACCAATGCATTTTTGATAACAAAAGAAGTAAAAAAAATATGTGATATATGTCATTATCGAACAAAAAAAAATTTTTTTGGTTATTCCGTTTTTTGATATTTCGTTTTTTTTTTGTACATTACCAGTAATAAATTGTAGGTAAAGAATTTTTTTTTCAGGGTTTTTGATATTTTTTTTTTTGTTGAACATTTTTCTGAATACTACTAGTGTAAGAATTTTAATCGTGCAGGCATTTTTCAGTGACTTGTGATGAAAATAGTTTTTTGAATAACATGTCATTATCTCTTTTTGTCAGCCTCTGTAGCCTAGTTGGTAGTGACCCTGCCTACGAAGCTGGAGGTTCCGGGTTCGAATCCCGGCGAGGGCATTCTTTTTGTATTTATTAATCACAAATGTTTGTTCCTTGGTCATGGCTGTGTATGTATCTAAGTATCTATACGTATCTATTTATTATATATATCGTCGCCTGGTACCCACAACACAAGCCTTAATTGAGCTTACCGTGGGACTAGGTTGATTTGTGTAAGATGTCCCCAAGATATTTATTTATTTATTTATTATTTATCTCTTAAACTAAGCCGAATCCAGAAAAGTTCATATGAAATTATAGCCTCAAAATGTGTTCAGGAATACACCTTTCAAGTTTGTCGGTATACTTACCAGCCACCCTGTATGTGGTCGCAGGTTTTACTCGATACGTAAAGCATTCTATCGCGCTCGCATTGCCACATTGGAGCGAGCGCGATGGCCTGCTTTACGTATCGAGTAAAACCTAACGTTACCGTTACTTGCAAAATCATGGTACGTTCATTTTACGTTTGCCGCGTATATAACTTTCATCCATATCACTTGTATCAATGCCGTGCGAGCGTGATGGATAAAAAGTAAGTAACCTATCGAATCACGGCGTTCGATATTCGAATCAAATCTCATTTAGGCCTACCATGAGCTGCCGCTACCTTATTAACGTGCGTTTACTTTCTCAACCAATCGCGTTTTGTGTACCGATCGAATTTCGTAGAGTGGGAGGTTAGAACAGCGAATGCTTGTGTTTTGTGTGAGCGCGACGGCCCGCTTTACGTATCGCTACTTGCCAACTCATGGTACGGCTACCGTTTGCCATTTCACCATCATCTGCATGTGACGTATTCGTTGCCCTTGCCTCGAGTTCCACGACCCGCGGAGATGACGGCCTCCAAATTGGCAAGCTCAGATCTAGTGGATTTACATACGATGCATATACAATAGGCTTTTTACCAAATTTTTATTTACTGTACCGATTGATTTGGTTTATTGTGATTATTAAATATCTATATGGGTACGATCTCCTGATGCATTAATACATTGCAAAAGTCGTATTTAAGGACTAACCGCCTTATTCATAAACGTCTGCTATTTGGCGAGTCTATTTTGGCGAGTAAATATTGCGTTTGTGTGCATCAATGCCCTAAAAAATACGTTTCAGTATTTTTTTATTTAGAATTTAATAATCTACGTAATTATTTTAAGTTTATTTTAGTAAAAGTATTTCATTTTTTGCCGTAAATAGCAAATTTATTTTAATTACTTACCTAATCCAGCCATCTAAAAATTTGTCTAATTAACGTATTCTGTCGCGCTTGCAATATCACAAAATTCAAAGTGCATTACTTCGAATAAACTTCGAATTATAATATAACCAATTCAACGTTGTACACACATATAAAACCAAAAGTAGTTAATAATTACCGACGACGTGACGAGTACCTACTGCACTGCATACAATTTGAATATTCGGTCCTATTATAATCCATACTTGGTGTATTTATTTTATGCCTGTGATATGAATACAAATGTACAAAATGGCTTTATGGTGCATTTCCATCATAGCTTTGCTATGTGGATGCGTTTGATACTTTGTTACGCACTAATGGCTCTGGGGCCTATTTCTCGAAAGCTTGTAACTTGTAATACAAGCGGAAGTCCTTGTCTTATTAATTATGTTAAAAAGAGACTTCCACTTGTATTACAAGTTACAAGCTTTTTGGTCTCGCACTCCCGTGTAAATAAAAGAGACACAACGATACTCGCCCTGCTATCAGCTATCATCGCCGGCCGAGTATCGCCGTGTCTCTTTTTTTAAACGGGAGTGCGTATCTTTTGTTCGTGTTTGTAGCCGATAGTTCATAGCTTAGTAGCTCGTGGTGAGACCGGTGCCTATCACATCTACGCAGCGTAGCACACACGACAGATATACTCTACGCTCCGAGAATGTACCTAATTAGTGGATACTAGATGGATACCAAACACATAGCTTTGTTGGAAAGACACCTTTATTATGCGAAGTAACCTTTAGGTGGTAACTTGTTTTTGTATCACACATGCTTTTGGCTTGACAGAAAGAGTTCAATCGTTCGACAAATAACCTAATGAGTCAAAAACCGGCCAAGAGCATGTCGGGCCATGCTCAGTGTAGGGTTCCGTAGTAGGGGGGAGGAGCACATTTTTTTTATTCGGGAGCGATTATATCCGTAAATATTGACTTTAGAAAAAACTTTTTTTGAGACCAAGGGTATAAGATCCTTCTGTTCAATGATACCCCACACAAAAAATCATCCCCACTTTACGAGTAGGGGATGCAGGAATTGCAAATTTCTAGTACTAACGGTCACTGAGTTACGCTGCGGACAGACAGACGGAGAGACGAACATGGCGAAACTATAAGGGTGCCTTGTTTACTACGGACGGAACCATAAAAAGTAAAAATTTGAACACATAAAATTATATACTACGCTAAAAATACGAATAAACCTGCTTAATGTTTGCTACATCGGCATCGGCAAATAATAGAGTCCCAAAAGTCGAACACAGCCTAATTTTCATAAATAACAAAGATAAAGGTGTTAAATGGTTCATTTTTGACACGATGTTTGAATTTATTGTACCTACAATTACTATGTATCAGGTTATTTAAAAAACAAGGCAGTGTTGACTATCGAGTCTCGTGCGGAAGTGGTTTTTATGAGTAAGTAACTAATTAAGAAAAAGCTAATTACGTTTGTACATTAATTTACAAACGCTGACCGCAATAGGGCAAATACAATTTAATAAAGGCGGCCATTTTATACATTTTATTTGGATTATTTTACATGTTTGTTACTCGACAAGCCATGTCCTGCAATTAATCTTCTTTCCTTCAAATCGACTTTCATTTCACAGATATTATCAAAATATTTTAACCCGTAGACAATAGCCCATTTACAATTGGAAAGATACAAGTACCTACAAGAAAGCTAATTAATGTTATGCTAATATTTTTCAAAAAAGTCACTCGCAATGCTTTGATTGACACGCGGCGCGACCCTCGACTGTTTTGATCGCTTGTAATAGAAAAAAAATGAATAAAAAAGCTTCTAGAGGCTTACTGACTTTGTAGCTCGAGCCAGGCTAAGACAGTTCATACATAAAGGTGGTTCATCGCAGTTGCGACACAGTCTCCGCTCGGTCATCACTCGTCGTTGTAGTGACATTGGCTTCCACGATGATCGCGTACGGAATTGTGTTTTTGATTGCGGCATTTTGCAACGTAAACGGCGAAGACGCGTATTTGCGTAAGTAATTTTGATTGATGCTCAATGGCATGCGTGCGTTTGTCAAATTAAATAAAAAAATGGAACCTTCAGATTTCTATTTTGCCTAATAAATATACGTTAGCGATTATCATACATAGTTCGGACTAATCATAACAAAACAACAAGTTACAATTTTGATTATTGCACTTTAGCGAGAAAAAAATGTGAAAAAGTCCTTTACAGGTCCTATATAGTTATCTATATAAAGGATGTCCCAAAAATAACGCAAGATTTGAAATCGATGAAAAATACTTATTTCTTGTTTGACTTTCTTATTTCTTGATTTAATTATAAAGTACAAAGAATAGGGTTTAGTATGGTAAAGCATGCTGAGAAATTACCTCGAAGGCTTTGCTGTAACGTAGCACTCCTTTGTTAAAAATTTCTATGAAATTTGCGTAAATATGGGTGAATTTCGTTGCTACAGTGTGAAATTTACTCCTTCAAACCATGGGCGATAGAGAGCTTGCTGACATAGATCTTTGACTATAAATAACTCCATAAAAAAAAAATAATTATGTTAAATCGCAATAATTGGTATTCACTGAAATTAACGAAAAATGGCCAGAAAATGGCGTCAAAACCGTTTTTCGCCAAGGAGACCGGGGCTGCTGGGCGATTTGCAATAATAGTAGTTAATCCTATTCTGTTTACTTTGTGTGTCAGGAACAAAAATTGGAATTTGGTGAAAAAAGTATGCTTTTTCATTACATTTAAATCTTGCGTTCTTTTTGGGACACCCTATAGTAATCCCTTAGTATTCTGATTATGGAAAATGAAGAGAATTTCTTTTTTGCAAATTCAATTTTCATTTTATATGAAAGGTTGGCCTATTTGAGCGACCAGCCCCATAGGTAATACTCCATTTCAAATACCATGGCCCGATGCCACTGTAACGTTTTATGTGGCATCGGGCCATGGTATTTGAAATGGAGTATACAATTTTTTTTCTCAATAAAACACAAAACCTACTAATAAGTCACCTTGTGTTTTGAAATAAAAATAAACTAGTTATTTCCTATAAGTACTGCGTTATGCGATGATTAGGTTGAACTATGTTATACTTTGCTACCTCTTATCATTTACATAAATAATTTAAAGCCAACGGGGACACCCAGGATAGAATGGCGTGAAAGGGTCTAATTGTGAGGCATCCACGTAACAAGGACAGTTTCAGTAAGTGTACCCAATTAGCTGAACGTTGTAACGATAACTAAGCATTTCATTGCTACAATTAAATGGGTTTCATCATCATCAAGTATTTATAAACCATATTACATAAGAACGTAAAAAATACTTCGATACAAGTGAGTGCGAAAATAAAGTGTTTGAAACGACTGGCTATAAATTAAAAGACGGCCGAAGGGAATGTTTTAAATCGACACGAGTTACGAATTTCCTTTTCGCACGTGTATTCTCCGAAGTTTCGACCTGACAAAGATTTACCACTTCTTGTAAGGTACTAACGCGTAAAAAGACATCATCTGTTCCTACTGAAAAATATATTTTCAAAACAATTGTTGTTCTCACAAAACTGACTTAAATTGAACTTCTCTTAAGTAGGTACTCGACTTTTTTTAACCTATCCCTCCACATTACAACTACAGTAACGTTATCATTATAATTATGTTCATCACAGGTTATATACATATAGGATGTCTTTTTTTTAATTTCATTAAATTTAAGGGAAGCTTATTTAGGTCAAATTTTAGTACATTACTATAGACGCCGGGACGAAAGGGGTTACCGGCCGAAGACATATAGACGGATAGGTCTGAGGCGGGCAACCCCATATTTCCGGCCGAGGCATGTACTTATAGAGCTTTTTTCAAACATGCGATAAAATAATCAACAAAAACATCAAAGTTTTTTTTATCTAGGATTGCATAGTGGCAGAAAGTCATGATACTTGTGCCACAAATTTATGTGGAATGGAAGTAAAAAAGAGCACTTTGCCGGCCTAGGCCTTCAAAATCTGTATAAAATTCCATTAACGACCTCTTGTCTTAGTCGCTCCTGAAACGTCATATTTCGAAGCCAGACAGCGCAGTATTTATTATAAGAAACATAACAACAATAATTTCATTGTATGTTTGTGAAAAAATAATTTATCTAAGAAACTAACAGTGCCTTAACTCTTACAGTTATTAAGTTATTAAAAAAATAATTTTATTAACAGAACAAAAGTTTTGTAACTTTTGTTCTGTTACTAAAATTACACCCTACTACTACTATTACACCATTGTATTGGTACTTATTTTGACATGTGCTATCGGTCACCTGAAATTACCCATAGTAAAAGTTCATCAATATGACCTCAGAATTACCCCTCTAAAATTAGGCCGGTTAAAAAAATCACCCTGTATATTAAACATGCACATCAATAACTACATATAATTACAATATTCAATAAAAGTAGTAAAGATAGAGTCACGTGGGATAAACATACCCAGCCGGCTTAGCACATGATTGGTGCGACAGTATGTCGCCGCGAGATAGATGTCCCGTCCTTCACTAGCTATATTAACAAAAGAGGGACGGATAGACTATCTCGCGGCGAGATACTGTCGCGCCAATTATGTCCTAAGCATACAGAGCATAACATATATATTTTGGACTGAAATTTATGGAGTTCCGTACTTCTGCGTACGTTAACTCCACATGACACGACCCTACGACACTCAAGGCACTCAAGTATTTTTAACAAAGAAATGACGAAATGATTTTTTAAAGAAGCATTTGTTCGGCTTTTTCCGTATATTCGGAAGTTGTATGTTTAACACTAGTTGCCATCAGATATATCGTAGCGTCCGGAGGAGCGTCCAAAAATATCGATCAGAGTGCTTAGACAAGTTGCCAATCGCTAACGCTTAATCGTCAATCGTAAGCGAAAGGCAGCTGTCTTTGTCGCACTAATCTGAAAGAGTGACAGAGAGGAAAAACTACGATACGCTACTAAGCTTTAGCGATTGGCAACTTGGCTAAGCATCCAGGCCTTTATTACCATAATGAGAGAGGCGTATTCAGATATTTTTGAGCGCTCTGGACGTTAAGATATATCTGATGGCGACTGTACCTGCTTAATGCGCCATTTAAAATTTATGGCTGATATTTTATAGAAGTTGACTAATGAGAAGTCATTATACTCGTACGGATTAAAAATGCCATTAACATTCTGGACTCTTCTCAAATTATCAAGCTAGCAATATTTTTTGGTTTAATTAAATGCGCAGGTCATTTGACATAATATGCGTATAAGCTCGTACGGACAAGTTGTACAAAAAAAGGTCGTACAACATCTAAATTTGTAAGGACAAAGACTAAAAAGGACAGTGACTAATTTTAGGTGGATTATATTTTGTTGCATTTTTTTTTGTAATTTATGCAATTGTTAAAGTACATACCTACATATTAATTCTGGTATGATAGAATAGAACTCGCTGCGACTTACGAGTTTTAGCTAGTTTCGTTAGGGCTCGTGCATAAATCATGCGAGGTTTTTTCGGTTACTTTTTGACCCCCCCTCCCCCCTGGTGATGTTTGGTGAGTTTCTTGGCTACACCCCCCCCCCCCCCTTGCAGTCTCACGTGTATTTTTTTCATTCAACTTTTAACGTTCGCTCGTCGAAATTCACAATATTTCTTAGTTTGTTCATCGTAGAAAAATACACGTGAGGTCTCCTTGTACCCCCCCTTCCCTAACGTGATCTTTCGTGATGTTTTCTTGGACCCCCTCCCCCCCTATAGGACCTCGCGTGTTTTATGCACAAGCCCTTACTCGTATTACAAATAATATCATATTAAGTGAGGGAAACTACTAATACAGAGAAAATATTTAATATTCAAATATATATTTTTCATTTTTGAATATTTACAGGATTGTGCACGAAGGTGAAGTGAGGAACGTTATGTTATGATATCCTCTAAACCGTAAACAGTTAAATGGCATTGAAATTTCATGCGTCATTTCAAAACCGGCCTGATAAAGATTCCGCTACAATAAATTTTAAAAACCGCATCATTTAAATTTAGCTCAAAAATAAAAAACACTTTAGATTAGAATCGTCATTTACTTTTTGTAAATCAGTTTTTTTTTGTTTATCGAATAATTTGTAATACCAAATTATTTAAAGTTAGGTTAAAACATAAAAAACACTTTTTAGATTAAAGTCATCACCATCATTTACTTTTTGCAAATCAGTTTTTTTTTTATTTATGGAATATTTTGTAATACCTACCTTGGTGGACCATCAAATTGAAATGTGACCTTTATGATAACATATATATATAATAATAAGACATACTTTAAGAAATTTATATCTCGAGTTCAAAAAGTTTTAAGATCATTAAAAAAACTGAAATTTACGTTACATTTTTATTTTTATTAACATGTCGAACGTACTTTCGGATTGTACCTTAATTTTGATGACCGCAGCATTAGTCTATTTTTGTCACGTAGAATGTAGTCTGAAATCGATCACGGAAAAGTAAAAAATCTGTAAAAATGTCCCTTGAAATGTTTAATCCCGTTTCGTAGCTGGATACCGCCATACCATACCAACAATTTACTAAAATCTTCAGGTGTTTGATGATTCAATATTTTTTTCCCCTCACTAGCTCGTAAAGCGCTCGTTTATCCTTTAATACGAGCGGGTAAAAACGCTTTTTACACACTTGTGAATAAAGTAATTTGACATTTCTCTAATTCCTATAGCCCCCCAACTGCCTAGTATAAGTGGATCTGTATGACCGTAGTAATCATGCGCAATCGGAGCTCACATGTTAAATTGGTCGTTTCTCATGTGACTTTGTAAGCCATTGGCAATATTGATGTTCCATAAGTAACTCTATTCTACGATACGTTTCGACATTGAGTTTTAAATAGTTTCTTTAAGTTAATTTACATGTGGATGAGATTTGTAATCATATTTCCTCGCGATAGTGAGGGGAAAAAAGTTGTATTACACTTGGCGGCAAAGTTTGTTCAACTCTCGTGCCTTGAGACCTTCGCAATGCTCAAGATTCCAGTTTTTGAACCACTCGCTTCGCTCGTGGCTCAATTTTGGAATCTTTCGCTAGCTCAGGTCTCAATATTGGCACGACAGTTAAACAACAACTTTGCCCCCTTGTATAATAAATAACTATTATTTTGGTGTTTCAATGTTATTTCTACTGAAAATTTATTACTTTAATGAAACGGAATTTCGAATAAATATTTAGAAAAATATTTTAGAAAATAATAATAAAAATAATATTAGAAAAAGCTCAGTCTGTTGTATTTTATTGAAATAATAATTTGAAATCCGTAAAATCTCAGTTTATTGTATCTTATTGAAATAATCATTATTTGTTTTTCTTGTTTCGAGAAGCAGTTTACTTGGATTTATTTCATTAATGCAGCGAAACAATTTGTTTTCCTGGTAGAGAAGTAAATCTATTCGCATCGTCTGATTATAATGCTTTATAATTGCATGGATACATTTTTATAAATAGTGACTAATTAAAAAAAATAACACGTAATATTACGCGATGAGTGATGACTGATGACAATGACATGGAAATCAATTTCCTCGTAGCCAGCCTATTTAGATTTCAATTACGTCTCTTGGGCCTATACTTGGGGCTTGTGGACTAAGTATTTGGAATATTTTATTTACCGATACACTTCCCGTCATAATTACTCGAATTAAGTACCTTTTTTTTGTGATACATTAATGATAATAGTACATGGTGCATCAAGGGAGGTAAGTACAGAATTACTAACGAGTGTTTTAGAATTTTTGAGGCTTTTATGACTCGAGTTAGTATTCCGATTACCGACCGTTATGCATACAATGTTTTTCATCACACTTGCCGACAAAAAAAAAAAAGTTTTAAGACATAATATTATTAAATGATGTATTGACATTTCTATTACTCCCTAGGGAATTTAACTTTTCTATTACTCCCACTACGCACTCAAGCAATGGCGCGCTTAGATTAGACAGCAACTGTGATGAAAAATAAAATTAATGAGATACGTATCGTCAGTAGAATCAAAGGCCTTATTTCTGTGGTAAATTACAAAGACAGCATAATATTAAGAAAACATTTCTCGCAACCATTGCATTTTATTACGAGCAAGCGCATAAAAAATCATATTACCATACCACAAAGTTCAAGCAATGACCGTAAATAGGAATTGCTTGTGAACTGGTATGTAATAGCCAATCATTACATACGCTTAGTTTCAAAAATATGTTAACGATTTTGTTCCTTGTTTCTCGGACATACGTTCTCTGACATGTACACATGTTATTACTTGACTGTACTTACCTACTCCGACATCATATGAGTGGAAAAATCATTTACATAGGAAAACAATGGGAAGTTCCATTTATAAATATACATACTTGCATAGATTTTCAGCAGCCAGAAACCTGCGTATCTTTTATAAGTGAACAGTACTTTAAATACATATGATGAATGATGATCGATGATAGCTATAGGATATCAATACTAGCGTTGAAAACCATAATTAGGGTTCCGTAGCCAAAATGGCAAAAACGGAACCCTTATAGATTCGTCATGTCCGTCTGTCCGTCTGTCCGTCTGTCCGTCTGTCCGTCTGTCACAGCCAATTTACTCGGAAACTATAAATGCTACAGTAACGAAATTTGGTAAGGATATGTGTTGTATGAACCGCTACAGGAATGTGATACTAAATTGTAAAAAAAACCATTGGGGTGGGGGCCCTCCATACATGTAACTGAGGGATAGAATTTTTTTTTAGTTGTACATAAGCGTGTGGGGTATTAATAGAAAGGTCTTTGAAAATGATATGAAGGTTTATACATCACATTTTTATTTAAACAAATCGTTTTCGAGATATAAGGTCTCAAAGTCTGAAAAATGTGTCCCCCCCCTCTATTTTTTAAACTACGCAATATAAAATTCTGAAAAAAATATATGTTATGCACATTAATAAACTCTATCAACGATTTTTGGTTTGATAAAATTATCTCCTATAGTTTTTGAGGTAGGTTGATTTAACTGTATTTTTTTAATAATAAATTGATAATGGTACGGAACCCTTTGCGCGCGAGTCCGACTCGCACTTGGCCGGTTTTTTTTTTAATACACGATTTGAATATTCTTAAGAATACACAATGATTTACAAACTTATTTAAATACTTATGGATCAAACGGGTTACTCACGTAATTTTAGTCGATGATTTGGTTTTTAGTCCATGATGAGGTTCCTCTAAATGGATCGAAACATGTCGAGCAATTATCGACTCAAATGACGTGAGTAACCAGTTTGATCAATATTTAAATATTTTTGAGTCTCACGTTAGTTATAATTCTGAGATTTACAAGCTCGCTGTTTCGTATTTTATTACCCTTGTTTTGCCGTCACAATATTTTTAAATTTTCTTATACCTAACTGACCTACCCAACCCATCACTTCATCAGCAGGGGTCCGAATTATTGGTGCAAAACTTCAACAAAACTTGTCAAGTGGACATAAAAGAGCACATACATCATAAAATATACGTATCTTATCTACGTTGTTAGTTCAAGATTCCGAGATAGGATATAAAATTGGATTCAGATTGTTCAACAATATTCGTATTTTTTTTGGCTGAAGTGTTTCCATATGTCAACTTTGTAGTTTTGTTAAAGTATTGCACCCACAGTTCCGACCCCTATTCATCAGTTTTCCGTGGACCAATATGACCTCACGTATATGCACAAGCCCTAATGTGATGTATTTATAACAGCCATGTTTTATTCCAGCATCATACATCAAACCATGCAGCTACGTCGACCCAGAGTTCGGAGTCTGCGTGAAGCAGCAGGTCATCCAGGCCCTCCCGTACTTCACGAAGGGCATCCCGGAGCTCGGCGTGCCCTCCCTGGACCCTGTGAGCTTGGATGACATCATCATTGATGGGAATGGACTGAAGCTTTCGTTGAGGAAGGCGCAGATGCTCGGACTTGGAGCTGTTGAAGTGAAGTCGCTCAAGTTAGTAAAAACTATTTTTTATCCATTTTAAGTACACAATAAACTGTTCTCGTGATGGCCTCATCGGAAGACCAGCGCTGCCACTAGCTAGCAACATGCTGAGATGAGGCCATTTCGTAGCATACACGCTTTTATTTGTAAAATCATTTTTCGTTGCTGTATATTGTGATTTTCGTGTATGTGTATGTTACGAATAAAGTTAAAGTTATAAGTTACAATATCTGAACGTTAGTGGTGGATAAGGCTTTGATATTTTTTTACTACGGATCTAATGTCTGAACCGTGAAAAATAAATACAAATTCATAGATGATTTGGGTAGATCATGTTTTTGAACATTGGGCTGTAACAATATGGGTGATAAACTTTTTGCTTTTAGCGCATATAGAAATATATAGGTACTCGTACACAATTTTTGACGTTCGGGCAAAAATCAACTAAGAACAAAAAAATCTTTGTTTATATTGTTCTTAAACGTCTTGTTTAGTTTCATTGTGTATGAAATATATGAATATCATATTTTTTAATATTTCGCCTTAATTTTGTCAGCTCAAACAAAATAAACAAGGTAGGCCAAAATCCGGTTCAATTATATTTTTACGGAAATATCCGATTCCACATTGCTGTCACTGATTTTCAGCGCTCATTGACCTCATTGCACTAAATTTACCTAATTACAACAGAAACAAAAAAAAATGGGTTTCTGTAAAGAACGATCGCAAAATATAATACCTACCCTGCATATTTGATACAACCTCCACATTTTCTATCATAAATATTTATGCGACTTATTTAATATTCACAAGGCTCGTTATTAAGACTGTTATGATTTAACAAACATCAACATTGACATTCTACAGACTAACCTAGACCTTGAAAATTGTGACGAGCACGGCAAACTAGTATTGCCAATAGCTATTCAGAATAAAAAATACCTACGTGTAAATGTTTTAGGGCTAAAACAAATAACTAGCCTATAACTAAGCCAAGTTTCTAATAAGTTACATTGCGATCTATGTAATACCAATAGTAGAATCTAAAAAAATGTAAACAAACCTAAAGAACTTGCATTATTCCAAAATCTTAATCACGCCCTTTTAGAAAACAATTTTAGTTTCATTACGAACTTATAATCTTAAACCGTGAGTTCCCATATATTTTTATTGAAAATTATGGATATTTATTAGTAATAACGTACAAATATACCTATATCTGCGAAAGTGTTTCACGATATGTGTCAAAGAGGTCAAATGCTATGGAAAATCAGCCATATATGTATGTTTTTTTTAGATTCTTCTGACGACTGGTATAATTGGGTCATTTGCAGAAAAAGTGTACCTTTTAATTTTTTTTGCTATCATGGACAGTAATACTTCATTTTACTCGGCATCGTGCGTACTTTTCAGTTATGAAACAAAAAAAAATGTCCCTAATGTCACGAAAATAAGTATGTAAATTGAGATTACTCAGTTTAGTTACTCCCATACTAAATGTATGAAACGAAAAGTAACGAAACTAATAAAAAAAATCTCAAATTTGTTACAGAATTTTTCATACCTTTAGTATGGGAGTAACTAAACTGAGAAATCTCAATTTACATACTTATTTTCGTGACATTAAAAGGTACACTTTTTCTGCAAATGACCCAATTATTAGTCAAGGGCAGAAATATACAGGGCCCTACAACTAAAGTAAAAAACGTGGATTAACCTTAGGGTATCTACTCAGTATTTAACCGCTCCCAAATAAAACCCAGTATAATTTTTTTTGTAATACTTACCAAGAAATTCAAAGAATAGATAGCAAATCTATGTAGTGAATCTCCACACCCACGTCATCAAAGAGGGTACTAAATTCAAATTAAAATAATTATTTAGGTACTTACAGAAACAAAAAGGTTTTTATAAAAGCCCTTGAAATAACAGTTAGTTCAAAGTAACAAATTGTATTAAAATAAGTGTAAAATGGTCAAAGGGAGCAAGGATAGAGTCTCATCCATGTTTGCATTTTATGGATTTTTTTAAGGAATATGTCTTTATTTCACCCAAATTAAGCGAACGGTTATATTTTATCCAAAAAAAATTACTTGCTGATATGTTTAATTGTTTGCTTCTGTTATAGAGCCCATCTAGTTTATCTAGCTAGTGAATATTAAGTAGGTGTTTTTAATCTCATTAATTTCTTGCCACTCACATTAAGGAGGAAGATGTCCATGACAATGGTACTCATAAATAATCACTTACTTATAAATGCTTTAATAGATACAGCCATGACTTGGAACACACGTGATGTTCATGCAATAAAAAATAATGTCCATACGGGATTTAAACACGGGACCGCGGCGGGTCGCACCATCTCTGGACTACGATTTTAAGTCATAATTCCAGGGGGCTACCACAACCTATAGGTACTAATGCGATTCAGTTGGCCCATTTGTCCATAGTATATAAAATGTTATTCCATATTAGCTATTAAATCATGTAGGTAATGCTAACAGAAACAAAAATTGGGACCCTTAAAGCCTGAAATTTATAATGAACTAAGTAGTTCGGTCACCCCATATCAGTTTACCCTAAACTCGCAAAGCAAGTAGTATCGCTACATTTTTCTTCGCTTTTCTTCTGTTTTTCTTGTTTTTTTTTTTCTTTTTTCTCTGTACTCATGTAAATAGTGTATTAACGTTTATTGTACCTAAGGAAGAGCGGTGTCTCCCAACACGAGCGGTATTATCGCTCATTGGGCGGCTCCATCCCCTTAGACTATGAATCATACGTGTTTCGTAACGAAATAAAGATTAATTTGTATTTCGTATTTTTGGTATGTTGTTTAAACACCAATCACCATTACGTCAGTATAAAACCACATTTTGCGAGCAACAAAAGTTGTGCTAGCTGCGTAGTACGTGTAAACTTTAATCTCTGAAACTATAAGACCTACGGTAATGCATGTTAGCTCAACTTGTTGGAAATTTATTCATCTTTAAACGCTTCTTAACATATAATGTCAATAAACGTAAGGTTTATTTAAAATTAATGTGAAACTAAAAAAATCCGTAAATTACGCAGTTTTTCACGTACTAGCACAATTTTTTTTTGCTTGAAAAATGTGTTGACCTATGGTGTCTAAACAACATACCAAAATTGCAGCTATAGGTACTACATGCTTTGCGAGTTTAGTATAAAGTTTGACCTTACTAAACTGCCATAATAAGTAGGTATACATAATACATATAATCGAATCATCATCATCATCTCAGCCATAAGATATCCATTGCTGAACATAGGCTTCCCCTCTGGACCTCCACATGTACCGGTAAGATGCGACCTGTATCCAGCGTGTCCTGGCGACCTTTATAAGGTCGTCTGTCTATCTTGTGGGTGGACGTCCTACGCTGCGTTTGCCTAGCCGTATAATCGAATGCGTAAAGGGAAAATTTATCACTTAAAAGCAAGGAAAAGTTTTCTTCGCGGAAGATAATATGTCCAATACTACTAATAAAGCTGGCCTGATCAAGTGATCATTAGAGTGACAGAAAAATCCCCGAAATTGGCGAACTCAGGCGTTCGCGGAAGCCTGAGTTCGCTTATCTCTAAGGTTTAAGAATTCCACCCACATAACCGGTAATCTAATAAGATTTTTTCTGCATAGGCAAGCTAATATTTCATTAATTACCTAAATTATTCTCGACTATTCACATTAATGATAGAATCATGCAAATTTGTATATGACGCATTTACGAAATACAAACGGGATACACATTTTAATTTAAAACCATGATAGAAATAGAAGAGCTTTTATGGCATGTCATTTACGAGTTCCTTTTAAAAACAAAAAAAAACCGGCCAAGTGCGAGTCGGACTCACGCGCGAAGGGTTCCGTACCATTATCAATTTATTATTAAAAAAATACAGTTAAATCAACCTACCTCAAAAACTATACGAGATAATTTAATCAAACCAAAAATCGTTGATAGAGTTTATTAATGTGCATAACATATATTTTTTTTAGAATTTTATAACGCGTAGTTTAAAAAATAGAGGGGGGGGACACATTTTTCAGACTTTGGGAGCTGATATCTCGAAAACGATTTGCTTAAATAAAATTGAGATTTATAAACCTTCATATCATTTTCAAAGACCTTTCTATGAATACCCCACACGCTTAAATACAACAAAAATTTTTTTTCTATCCCTCAGTTACATGTATGCAGGGCCCCCACCCCAATGGTTTTTTTTACAATTTAGTATCATAATCCTGTAGCGGTTCATACAACACATATCCTTACCAAATTTCGTTACTGTAGCATTCATAGTTTCCGAGTAAATCGGCTGTGACAGACGGACAGACGGACAGACGGACATGACGAATCTATAAGGGTTCCGTTTTTGCCATTTTGGCTACGGAACCCTAAAAAGTAGTCTAGGATTTGCCGTTTCTTGTCATAATTTGTAGATACAGTAATATCTGATAATCAACAAAAATTAAGCTCTTAAATTATGATTTAGGTAAACAACCTGTGCATATCCCAATCGTCAGTAGAATATTTAAAAAAAGTAATTATACCTTAAAACTTGCATTAGGTATTTCATAATCACTCACTTTTAGAACACTATCTTGCTTTAATTACAAATTTAAAATCTTAAACGTTGAGTTCACATAGGTACATTTTTAGTTAAAATTATTGAAATGTATTACTTCAATTATTGAAGTATTAACGTAACAAAAAATATCCGCGAACGTATTTCACGATTGTGGCAATGATGTAAGGAAAGTCAGCCATGTACAGGGTGGTCCAAACCTTGACGTCAAAAAATTTTTTTTAGATTTCTCACGTCATGAGCTATCAGAATATACCCCATGTATGTTAGCCGATTTTTTGTAGTTTTCGAGTTATGAATTTTTGAAAAAAAATTTTTTGAGAAATTCTGGAATGAAAAATTTATTAATAAAAAAAATACTATTGGGTTTTTTAACTAGTTTCTTTTTGTAAAAGTATAACTACAAATAAAGCATTTACTGACAAAAAAATTAGCGTCCTCACTTTGAAACAAGTAGGATAATAGCATACCAAATTCAAAATTTTACGCTAAAAACGCATCAAAATAGCATTAATGTACGTAAATAAAACAATAAAACATACCCCAAGGAATTTTCGTATTCTAAAGACCGCCCTAGACCTTGAGCCTTCGTAAAAGCAAAAAAAAGTGATACTTAATGATGAGGATTTTTCAGAGTAGTCGGTCAAATAAAAATAAAAAAACTTAAAATTTTAAAGTTGTAAAAAATGACTTGAATAACTACACAAATTGAGTTTTCGTGGTATTTTTTGTCTTTGTTTATTGATAACAACAACAAAACAGACGAAATTTTACTTTATTTTATAAATTAAAATTTTAGAAGTTTTTTTTAAGTTTATTTGACCGACTACTCTGAAAAATCTTCATCATTAAGTATCACTTTTTTTTTGCTTTTACGAAGGTTTAAGGTCTAGGGCAATCTTTAGAATACCAAAAATCCTTGGGATATGTTTTTTTTTTTATTTACGTATTTTGATGCGTTTTTAACGTAAAATTTTGAATTTGGTATTTTTTATCCTACTTGTATCAAAGTGAGGACGCTAATTTTTTTGTCAGTAAATGCTTTATTTGTAGTAATACTCTTACAAAAAGAAAATTTTAAGAAACCCAATAGTTTTTTTTTATCAATAAATTTCTTCATTCCAGAATTTCTCAAAAAAAAATTTCAAAAATTCATAACTCGAAAACTACAAAAAATCGGCTAACATACATGGGGTATATTCTGATAGCTCATGACGTGAGGAATCTAAAAAAAATTTTTTGACGTCAAGGTTTGGACCACCCTGTATATGTTTACATTTTTTTACATTCAAACTGACGGTTAGTATACAATGAACGCCAACAACTTAATTTATGTCCATCTCGCTCACTAACTTTCTTGCGTATTGACGCAAGAAAGTTCGTTTGTACAGAATATTAAAGTCAAAAGCGACTGTTGAGGCCCAAACATGTAATAAATAGAATATGTATCTTGCATTCTAGAGAGTGCCTCTATACCTACACGTGCACTGCAGCGGATAAAAACTAGTTAAGGACGACTTACCTATAGACGATTAGATTGATCGGTTGATTACATACAATAATACAATTTGTCAGCCTCTGTAGCCTAGTTGGTAGTGACCCTGCCTACGAAGCTGGAGGTTCCGGGTTCGAATCCCGGCGAGGGCATTCTTTGTATATTTATTTATCACAAATGTTTGTTCCTTGGTCATGGTTGTGTATGTATCTAAGTATCTATACGTATCTATCTATTATATATATCGTCGCCTGGTACCCACAACACAAGCCTTAATTGAGCTTACCGTGGGACTAGGTTGATTTGTGTAAGATGTCCCAAGATATTTATTTATTTATTTATTATTTATTATTTATTTAATACCCTTTTTCATAAACGTCCATCAAACCGACATCAGATAATTATTGGTTTATCCTTGTCTGTCAATTTCACATCTGCGTTTGGTAGAGAGAGACAAAACATAAATTAGCAATTATAGGGTAAAGGAACCAGCGGCTAGCCAAGCACAAGTGGTCTGTCTTGCTTATTTATTTTATTTTATTTATTTTTATTTCAAAGGTACAATAACAAATTACAGACACAGAATAAATTGTTATGTTTTAAGAGTGTGTAACATTATGTTTCATACTCTTCCAACTCATACAATATTTATATATCCATATATGTGAGATTTAGAGAAGCAGAATAAGCCTCTTATAGGATTTTTTAGAAATAACTTCAAGTTTCAGAAGTAGTAGTTCTAAGGAGTTATAGTACCTAGCACCCAGTACTTATAGGTATTTAAAAAATACGCTTCTGAAACATCCAGAAACCCCTTACGGAACCTATTCTGCTTCCCAAAACTTTACTGGCAGCGAGAATGCATTTATTTTTTGGCCACCGTATATATCTAAAATATGATTAGGTACATTTCAAAACGTATGCTCTTGGCACAAGGATCAAAATTGTTAATATATTTTTGGAGCCAACCATAACCTCTTTAGCCCATCGGAAGTTTCGTACCTATAATCTATATTCTGTATGTACCTTAATCTCTTATAATAAGGTGCAAAATTCTTGAAACTTTTGGATGAAGAAGGCAGGCGTCCTTGCGTTTAAAAAAATAAACACGTAGAATTGTTTCAAGGTCTTAGTTTGTTCATAACATAATACTGATACCGTGTCACATTTTTTACGATTTCAAAGTTATAGTTCCGACAATTTGCTTCCAGTTTCCATTTTGCAGTCCGTTTAATGAAAACCTTAGAATCTACTGCTATAACTAAACCTCGCGCCTAAAAACAACCAAAAACGGAAACGAAAAGAAAAATCGGACTGTATAGATAGGATGGCTCAAATCTTTTCGTTGTCTTGTTTCATACCACTCTGTCACGCTTTTAGTTGCTGTTTCGATGCAGTATATAAAAAAAATCCGGTGCACTTGTATTTCTTTTTCACGCTATATTTTAATACATACATCAGAAATTGAAAACAAAACATCATCTCATACAAAAATCACCACTGCATCACGATTTTTAGGGACACAAAATAAGACAACGAAAAGAATTGTGACCCAGATACCTACTGATGTAACAGGCGAAATGGCTCCAGGCATTTTTTTGAATAGAAGAACCAACAATCTGGCATACTTAAGAAGTTGTCTTAAAATGTTTTTAAATTCACTTGATTATTTTTTGTACCGATATCGATGTTTATTTGAGTATAATTTTTGGTTATAGCCTCAGGGATATTTCACTTCACTTAATTATTAAGGAACACGTACATCATCTATAATAAAGAATTTCCAAATTATGAGAATAAATCATGAATAAATCGTTACAGCTTAAGACAAATTAACGAGCCCCTAGAATTGCATAAATATGTAGATGTAGTTACTATGTAGTAGGTATGTAGCCTACTGTAGTAGGTATGTAGTATTGTGTTTACAACCTTACAGATGGTTTTTGGTTATTATGTATTTAAATTGTACGACTCCTGTACTTTCATCATTGTCATCATTTATGACTACCTATTTGACTAATAGTTAAACTAAAATTTAACAGGCACGACATAAGGTTTACTAAACGAGTGTTACTTTTAGTATTCGTAACACCACTACCAATGGAATTCCATAAGCTCTAATTAATTACTTTAAATAATTAAAAAAAAAACAATGGTTTAAGCTCTCATTATTTCATCCTTCATTTGCTTATAATAATAATATTTTAGCCTATAATAATGTCTCACTGCTGAGTACAGGCCTCATGATTATGACCAGGGCCCGTAACTTTCATGCCGATGACATCAATTTGACGTCACGCTCCATTTAGGGTGATCCGAAATCGTTTTATTGTTCATTATTAATCATTAGTCGTTAATCATTTTAATCATGTACAAATATCTTCAAAAGTAGCATATTTACTCGCGAAATAAATAATTCCTACTTGATATTGATACGTGCTGTACGTTAAAGAGCAATTCTGTTTTCTACGTAATTATTGAAATGTGTTAACAATATCATTAAAAAAAATGTATGTATAAAAACAAATCATATAGTTTTATTTATGTTTCACGTATCAAGTAGGTGTAATTTATTTCACGTGCAAATATACTACTTTTGAAGTTATTTGTACATGATTAAAATGATTGACAACTAATGATTAATAATAAACAATAAAACTATTTCGGATCACCCTAAATGGAGCGTGACGTCAAATTGATGTCATCGGCATGAAAGTTACGGGCCCTGATTATGACCTTTATTGTCAAGGTGTTAAAGTATATGTTCAGATATTTTTGAGCATCATGGCACCTCCGATCAGTGATCGGAACCCGTTTTTTAGAAAAACTTCGAAATAGCTCAATTGTTTAAAATGTTTTACACTTTTTATGTAGTACTTAACATTTTATGTAATTATAACCAAGGTATTTTTGAACTACCTTCATAATAAAATTTTATACCGAAGAACGGAATTCGAACCGTTCTTTTGTATGGAGAAAAAACCGATTATCCGATCCCTGCCTCCGATATATCTAACGTTGACTATACTTCCCTACTGTTTATCTTCTACACATTGTTTTAGTTACGCAAACTATCGGTACGATTTACATGATTCATGAACAATGAGTAAACGCTAAACAGCCAATCACAGGTATCAACTTTACTTAATGCTCCTTAAATACCTACATTGTATGCAAATAATTGAACTGCAATATTGTTATTAAGCAAGCATCAATAATTAACCCGTGTAGCTCGATCATAAGTTCATAAGTAACTCTATAATCGGGGAATAAATGTACCTAATGTAGGTATTATCACATGTGGATAACATGTGAAATATTTCCCTTTTTGAAAAATAAGTACTTATACAAAAGTAAGTTATTTTGAAAAGACGCTTCTCAATCATGAATATCAGGAGCAGGACATTTGAATAAGTAATTATTTCCTTTCAACTTATGGTACTTTAAGCCTTAAGGTACAAAAAGAATCCTTATGTACTCTGTCCGTCTGTCTACCAGTGTTATCATTTTAACACATTTATTAATTTTTAATGCCATCTTGGTTAGGGCCCCAGGATGCTTAGCCAAGTTACCAATCGCTAACGCTTAGTAGCGTATCGTAGTTTTCCCTCTCTGTTACTCTTCCAAATTAGTGCGACAAAGACAGTTAGCTGCCTTTAGTTTACGATTGACGATTTAGCGTTAGCGATTGGCAACTTGGCTAAGCATCCAGGGATCACATGCTATTGTCACTTTGACTAGATACGAAATGGTTCATGAATCATGAATCCCTTCTCTACCTTAATATAACACACATCGACCAAAAAATATGTGATCATGTATAGAATTATTTAGTTGGAGAGATGTCTCTCCAACTCCAAGTCGCCTGTCAGTTTATACATTTTGTCGCTCGCTCGCTATTTTAAATTGGATATTGTCTTGTTTCAGGGTGAATTTAAAAGATGAAAGCTTTTCTCTTAAGTTTGTATCCAACATGAGTGTCACTGGCGTGTACAACATCGATGGCCGCATCCTAGTTTTGCCCATACAGGGAGAAGGGGATTGCAAAATTTTCGCCGGTAAGTTCTTGTTCCTTTTTAGTTCAGTAGAAGGCCTTAGGGTTTGCCTGTGTAAATATTACTTCGTATATCGCCTATTCAAATGTTTGCCTTTGAACGTCGTATTTCTCAACCGATTCTCATCTGATTTTGAACAATATTTTAGCTGATTCTACAATCATGGAAAACCCAAAGTAAATTGGTTCCGTCCCTATTTTGCGGAGTATTTTTAGTATTAACAGTTGGCTATGTAATTTTTTCTGAGGGTATGAATATTATATTTTTCCCTGATAGCCGTCGTCTTAAAAGGTTCAAGAAAATGCGGCTCTTTTATTTTTATGTCCTATGATTTGTTAACAATCTTTTTTTAAGTGAGTGTGATTACATTTGTGCAGTTTTATGGAGGAACAGAGCTTATTGCTTTCGTCCGCAACAAATACAATGAAATAGAAAAAATAAATGAATGAATGACATGAGTGACATTGACGTTGACAGTTTTTTTTTCTATTTATTGTACTTATTGCTGACGAACGTATTAGGCCCTATTCATCCATAAAACTGCACAAATGTCACCTCACTCACTCAAAAAAAGATTATCAACAATTTATAGAATTTTCTTGAAACTTAAGACGACGGCTATCAGGGAAAATATAACATTTTTACCTTCGGAAAGCTTTACATAGCCAGTTCGCCTCAAATGCTTTTTAAAAAATCGAAAGGAAATATAAATATTTATTAGATTGCTTAGAGCCTGCGACCATAGCATAACTACGGTAGACTTTTACCATCGTGGCCATACACGGACTCCCTAAGTATTAACTACACCGCCTAGGCATTCTTAGCTTAAAGTAAGTCTTAATTATTAGTATGACTTAAAACGGTATTCTACCATGTAAATTGAAATTATTGAACACCCGAAATTATGGTACTGTTGCAAATGCGATCTTCACGGTGTAACTCCGTATATCCCGTTTTAACACTTTCATTGCGTACGAGTGCTACGCGCTACGCTCGTAGCCGATCCCGTGATTTTTCCGCTTTGTAGCGAAAATTGACCTCCCACAGAGAACTCCCCTCAGGAGTTCCCCGCGCTCAAAGTGTTAAATCATACTAATAATGTAAATTACCATGCTAGCTTAAAAATGTAAGTCTTAATTACTTTTGATTTTGGCAGGCCGTTTATAGTAAGGTGCGTTGGGATAAGATAAAACGTTTTTTTGAATGGGATAAGACAAAATGCTACCTTGTCCATCTACCAGCAGAAGAACAACTTTCATCAGAAAAGTGTTTCATCTTACCCAAGCAGACCTATCGAGTACTTATGTGTCAATTGCCACCCAAATCGTTAAAATCCTGTTTTCCTACAGATAACACTGAAGTGGAGATCAGCAGCAAGCTCACCCCCGTGAAGGGTAAAAACGGCGAGCATTTGAAACTCGTCACTCCCAACTACAAGTACCAAATCGAGAAAACTACCTTCAAGTTTGACAACTTGTTCAACGGCAACAAGGAACTATGTGAGTAATCATATTTTTACCGAGGTATCTACACGTAGTTTAGTAGGTTATAATAATATAAATACTGTAGACCTGCTACCATTCGAAAAAAATGAGTACCTGTACCTATTCTGCCTTTGTCACTTCAATTATGCTATCCGTTGTTGTTGGTAGACGGTAGACTACACCGTAACTGCTGGCGGATCTTCGTCGTCACTAACAAAATATGTGATTTGACAGGCGACTCAGAAAGCTAATAGCAGACTGCATAACCAAGATGGCAATCGCTATCGCACAGTAGCGTAGCGTAGTTCTCTTTCTGACACTTTTTTATTTATTTTGAGCTTCGTTCACGACTGAGCGTCAGTGATTGGCACCCTGCAGTGTTATTCACTAAGGAAACCGCCTTGCTGTCAGCGCTGTGTCAACACTGCGGCAGCGTCGAGCCTAAAAATGGTATTCTCTAATGTACTTTAAACGACACTAGTGCTCGGTGACGAATGCGGCGTGAGCTGGAACTACACTGCGCCGAGAGTTTGACGTTTAATGTACGAACTTCGTATTGTCTAACGAAAAACAGCGACGAACTCGCCCCCAACCTCACTCACAGCCTCGTTTCCTAATGTCAAATAAAACAGCTAGGATTTTAGACAATGCTGTCTCGACGTCGAGCTCGTTGACGAACGCAGCGTTGAATGTGTGAATAAGAGAATAGCATAGCTGGGCTGGTACCGAGCACACCGAAGTTCGTAAATTTCCGCGATTTGTCTTTATCACTCTAATGATGCCTTCGTTGGAGTGGAGAAAAATCCCCGAAATTTGCGAGCTTCGATGTTCGCGGTAGCAGACCTGGGTGCTTAGACAAGTTGCCAATCGCTAGCGCTTAATCGTCAGTCGTAAACGAAAGGCAGCTAACTGTCTTTGTCGCACTAATATGAAAGAGCGACAGAGAGGGAAAACTACGATACGCTATCAAGCGTTAGCGATTGACAACTTGGCTAAGCATCCTGAGTACGCACCTTACCACTCCGTGGAACTTATTACCTTTGTTTTAAGGATCACGAATTGTGAGTACTCATGTGAGCGATAGCACGAGTAGTAAGTAGCTAGAACTACCTACCTATTACCTATTATGTGGCACGAGTAATACGAGTATCTCAAGACCAATCATAATCAGCTCGTAAACAACACGAAGGTACTTTAATAGTTCCAGTAGGGAACGTTTTTTTTTCTACGCTTATTAGGTTCAGATGGTTACTGCGATCATTGATTATAGGGTTCCGTACCATACGATTAGAAAAACTTTAGTGCTAACACTGATATAGTATTTTTCAGTAGGTACAGATGGTGTATTTTTCTTGCTGAAATTTTCTTGTCAGGTGGAAACTTCGAAGGGTCATCTGTACTGAACAGCGTCTTACGATACACATACGAAAAGGAAATTCGTAACTCGTGTCGATTTAAAGCACTCCCTTCGACTGTCGTGTTTTAATTTATCGCTACTCGTTTCGAACTTCATTTTCGTACTTCTACCGTAATGTACTATTCAGTTGTTTCGGATGAAAAGAGTGACGTTGGTGTATTCTGTATAAAATCTATTAAAATGTCGCTAATGACTTTAGAGAAAAAAAAAGTAAGGTTAGAAACTTGTTTTTTTGTTAAGACAGGTAAGGATGAATGGACTAGTCTTTCGAGCTAATTATTGTCCTGTTTGTCAACTTTCTCATACGGAATCCTAATAACGGTGTAGAAAAACATTAATTGCTTACTCACAATCGCGTAGGTTACTTTGTGGTCAAATCGCAGGAAAATCCGACGTACCAATTTATCCCCTTTACAAAGTAAATAATCATTCGCGTAATAATTAACACGTTTCACTGCCACCGACGCACGTGTGCGTTCGCCTATAAACAAGTTTGTTCCTGGACCACACCCCGTTAAGCTGACAACACACATGAACGTCATGAACTAATATATCGCGAATTCGGTTTTTTTTATTTCCGAGCTTAAAAATGAGACCATCCGCAGCAGAACCAAAGTAACCGAAATAGCTCTCCGAATCGCTAAACTGAAGTGGCAGTGGGCGGGGCACATTGCGCGTAGAACCGATGGCCGTTGGGGCGGGAAGGTTCTTGAGTGGCGGCCACGTACCGGAAGGCGTAGCATGGGTAAGCGTGATTTTCGAGCTTTCCAATCGGTATAATTACGCCTTTGTTGGGAATATAATCATCGAGCTCGGCAGGCGGGTTAGCGATCGCTAC
>JALPQI010012923.1:0-27058 GCA_025490895.1 Thaumatotibia leucotreta | reverse complement strand
AGGAAGTGTCCCACATACTTCCTGGTACAATGTGAGAAATCCCACAAACTTTCTTGGTCAATGATATCAATATCAAAATTGATCCACCATATTTCCCAAAATGTTCCAGGAAGCGTCCCACATACTTCATGGGACAATGTGATGTGAGAAATCCCACAAACTTTCTTGGTCAATCATATCAATTTTGATATTGATATGAATGACCCAGGAAGTTTGTGGGATTACTCACATTGTCCCAGGAAGTATGTGGGACACTTCCTGGAACATTTTGGGAAATATGGTTGATCTTGCTTAGCATTATTGACTCTACCAGCCTACCAATATTTATCAATATAGAAGAAGTGACATTCTAGGGCATTTATTTTTAGGAAATGTGATAGATCTTGCTTAGCATCATTGGTTCTACCTCTCAATTTTTATTAATATGAAGACGACTACGAACATTTTGAGAACTGCTCTTTAAAATAATTATCATAAATTAATCACAATTAAACTAGCAGATGGCATGAAAGACACTTGTTGACTGAGATTGAGAATATTAAATGGGTTTAAATGATTTTAACTAAAATTAAGTAAGTAATATTGTATTTCTCTACCGGCTCTAAGTTTCACATTAATCTTGACCTTCAGAGGACGTAATTTATATGCGTGATAACTGTATCTTCCATCTCGGCTTCATCTAAGATTTAGATTTTAGATTTATTTCTACAAAACACATGGTAAACTAAAACCAAAGGAGAGTTATATTTCTTTAAGTGTCCTGTAGCGGAGATCTAAAGTAAACACAATTAACCTATTAGAATAGAAATAAACAATTAATCATAACGGCATTTATTTACAGGTAAATCCAATAACAAAACAAAAATAAATTAATGAAACAGCCAATTCATATTAATTACGAGCAGGTGTATCCATGCTAAATACCTAGTAAATAAAACAAGTACTGACTATATTCGCAGAAAATGCCGTGCTTGCCGAAGGGGCAGAGGCAGAGGAAGCCACTGCCCGGGTGCGGCACGCAGCTGCCGCCTGACTGGCACGGGTTGTGTGCGCACACCGACATCTCGCAGTGCAGGCCTACCCACCTTCAACAACAAGTACTTAATACGAATAGCTATAGGTATTATGTAGGTAAATATGTATCTATAAGACACCGCACCATAGCCACACTGGCTGCGTACTGAGGTGTGCAGTGGTCATCAATGTTATTTTACATCAAAGACCTGACTAGATCGCAGAACACATCCAGTGCGGCAAAGCCATTAGTCTTGTCATTGCGGTGATAATGGTCTCATCCGCGTCCGTGGAACTAATAACCATAGCTTGGACGATTATTCTTACGGCCAGTTTAATAATCCTCGGATACATAATTATATAAGTTGATGAAATTATCAGTTTTTATACCTACGGAGAGTGTGAAACAGTCCCTTGGAGTCTTGGTTTCGTGAATAGTCGTATCTATACAGGGTGTTTGGGATAACGATGTAGGAATTTCTGGAGGTGGTAAAGGAGACTAATTGGAAGAGTTTGAACCCTATTTACCTTAGTCCAATATGTGACAGTTTTTTTTTAAATCACGTTTTTCAAAATGTTTAGTTTTATACCAAAAATTTACTTAAAAAGTTAAATTTGAAACAAAATGTGCAATAAATAGCATTGATTTTCTTATAATTAACATAACAATTAGTTGAGTAATAAATAAAAAAAAATTGAACTCTCACTTGCCACAAACAACATTTTTTTAAATAATTTTTCTAGTTCATCATTACTGATTTCTAACAGTAAATTAAACTTTATCGGCCTGTGAAAAAAAAGTTGTCGGGATATGAGTCTTCCTATTCGATTGCAATATGCTTGATTTTCTAGGTTTTGATTACAAAAAAAAGTACAACAAAATAGCAATTAGTTTAAAAGTTATCGTCGATCAATTGTTGAACGCCGTCACCAAACAAAATAAGTTTCTTGTAGTTAGTAGGCAAGTGTGTGGTCAATTTTTTTTTATAAAAAAAAAACTGTCACATATTGGACTAAGGTAAATAGGGTTCAAACTCTTCCAATTAGTCTCCTTTACCACCTCCAGAAATTCCTACATCGTTATCTCAAGCACCCTGTACCTATATTAAATATGTATAACATACGAAATATTTTTTTCAATGTAATATTAGCAGACTATACTTAATATTATATCAAAAATTTTATGGGCTTGTTCAAGAGTCTGAGGAAGCCTATACAATTGGGCTACGAAAGAATTGGGCTATGAAGAAAAAAGGGAATTCGCAAGATGGGCTCAACGCGCTAGTGACTTAGAATTAGTCTCATCCTTCGTCAAACGTAACCTACCCATTAGCACAGGAGCAGGTGTATCCTTCGCCCTGGTCGCTGCAGGAGCCTCCGTTGAGACACGGTCCTGACAGACACGCCAGGGACGAACACTCGGTCACATCACTTGCTTCCATTGCTTCGCCAAATACTTCGCGCTTCTCACCGTTGACCTAAATTCGGCATTCATCAAAAATAAAAGAGTGTATTGAGTGTGAATGTTAAGGAGTTATTAAAAGTTGAGCAAATCAAATACAAGTTCCATCTCAATAATCCTAAAATACAGGGTGTTTTTTTTTCGACCGTTCAAATTCTACGTAGTGAATGTGTAGGTCATACTGACCAACTTTTATTATGGAGACAAAGTGGAAATCGCAAAAAAAAAATCAGCTTCATACATTTCGGCCGGCGTAATGCCGCCAATTTGTATGGAACAGCTGATTTTTTTTTCGCGATTTCGACGTTGTCCCCATAGTAAAAGTTGTTGAGTACGACCTACACATTCACTACGTAGAATTTGAATGGTCGAAAAAAAAACACCCTGTATTTGATTCTTTAAAGACTGATGAGGTCAACATTTTCATAAAGTAATTGTAATTATATCTGGGACCCCACAAGATGTGCATTTGCGTAATTTTATTTACGATATACAGTTCTACATTTTGTGTTTTCAGTACTTAACTGCGAAGTGGACGACCAGTTTACTCTGCTCTTGGAACAAAAGTTTAAACGCACCATTAAATCCCAAATGCATCCTACAAATGGCATGGTATCGTTGCCGTGAGGCATGTTGCCAAAGTACAACATAGTGTTGTTGTTGAGAGCCGCGACTCGGGCGACCTGACCGCCGCTCATCGCCACTGTGTCGTTGAGGCGAAGTGTAGCGTTGCAGTGCTGCGCGGCAGGAAATAAGTCCAGTCTGGAATACAATACAAAACTATTTATTGCACAGCTCACACGTAAAAAAAAATCAATAAATAGAGGTTACAAAAGGCCTTATAGCTAAAGAGTGATCTCTTCCAGACAACCTTTTGGTAGAATACGGATATACTGAAATTTAACTAGAACAAAACTTGGTGGTAGGTAGGTACCTTTAGCCAAAGTTTAAATTTCGTCATTCAAATACCTATTAATACTATTTCAAAATGCTATATTGAGATTTAGAAGTTAGCTGTAATCAAGATGGTTACTTACAGGTCCTGTAATAAAATTGAAACAGTAAAAAAAGATTGAATTTAGTGTCAATAGTACCTGGCTTCTATTTTCATTGGATATCCCTTATTGACAAGAGTTTTCAGCTCACTGAGAAGCATAGTCTGGTAACCACAAGAGAACTTAAATTTTAGAAGCCCAGAGTTCATATATAGTTGCACGTATACATCCTTCGCTATATCGACATGCATGAGTTGCCCATCTGTTATCAGAGTCTTGGAGTTGAACTCAATGCTTATCGATGTGGTGTTACGTAGCTTGTGAGCGACGAAGGAATTCCCACTGAATGCTGCTGAAGATATCGAGATTTTTTCTTCACAAAATCTTCCGCCGTAGTTGAAGGGACAGTGACACTGAAATTGAAAACGTGGATTGGTTTCACTGCTTTTCTTATATAACTTAAATGTACCCAGAGCAACAAATTCACATGGTTATATTTTTTATACTTTATAAGGCACATATTTTTTCAAAGGGAGAGATTAGTTACCCGAATACCCTGATGAGTGTTGACACAAATTCCTCTATTATTACAGATGGAATCGCTGCATTCTGATTGCACTGTTGTGTACACAAACGTAGTATTATCGAAAGTTGTAGTAGTCTCCATCATATCAGTAGTAGCTGAAGATAGCGTAGATATTTCAGTAAGAGGTTGTTCTGTAGGAGTGTCAGTAAACATCTTTACTGTTGTCGTATCCATTTCAGGAGCTGTAGTGACTTCTACAACTTCTGTCACTGCTAATTCAGTTGTTATGGTTTCCGTTGTAGTAGCAAGTTCTGTTATTAGTTTTGTAGTTTCTTCAGTACTCGTAACTGTTGTAATAAATTCTGTTATTTCCCTATCCGTTGTTTCAGCTGTCGTTTGCTCTATATCGGCAGTAGTACCCTCTGTTTTTGAGTCCTCGGATTCTATGGTTTGTTTAATCTCTGTTGCTGACGTAACGTAAACATCTGTTTCAGTAGGGGTATATGTGTCATCAATATCAATAGTAGTTTCTGTTGTTTCTGGAGTTGTACCCTCTCCTGTTTCAGTATGTATACTTTCAAACGTAGTTGTTATATCAGGTAACGGGGGAATAGTTACTGTAATATTGGAGTCCCAGTATGTATTAGTCGAAGCTAAATCAGTTGTAGTATCAGTAGCAGCATCAGTAGTTGTCATATACGTGGATTCGGTTACTGGAGTGGGGCTGACATATTCGCAGTCTAATGTATTATTATCAAGGATAAGGCATTCGCAGAAAGACCCAGTAAGGCGTGGTGGGCAAGAGCAAGTGAAATTATCGATGCCGTCTATACAGGTGCCACCATTCATGCACCTGAAACAAGTCAACAATTTAGGGGAAGATTTGTACCATTCGTAACAGATTTAACTCTAACCTCTGTAAAAAAGGACTGATACCCAAATCAGAATAGTTTCAACGCAGGTAACTATAGGTATAGTTCAACTCTCTGCCTTTCATTGTAGAGAAGTTTAGTTTTAATACAAGGCGACACAGCAGAACTATGACGATTCACGGAGAACGTGGTAATCGTACGAATGTGCCCCACGTGCGGGTTTGATGCGTACAGTTTATTTTTCATCGTAGGATATGTTCCTATGTATATGTTCTCTTCAAAAGCGAACTAGTCAATAAATACAATGCCAGTAAAATATCACTTATCTCGCACAAAAGGTATTTTAGTTTTCGTTCCCCTTGTACGAATGGTGACAATATTTTCCTACTTGAATGCCTAAAAGTAATCGCCAGATTATTATTTATTATTTGAACTCTTGTCCTCTTGATTATTTCTTTTTTTGTGAAGTATTAGGCTTAGGTCTAGTTACCTAGGTCCCAGCTCGCACTCATCATACTGCAGTTCGCACCGCTCCCCGTGGTAGTCCGGCACGCAGTAGCACACCCTGAATCCTTCCTCTACGACGCACAGCGCGTTGTTGCTGCACGAGTTCTCATCACAGAATTCTATTTGTGTTTCGCAGCTTTTACCAGTGAATCCTGGAATTAGGGCATTTATGGTGTAATAAGTTCTTGTATGAAAACACAGCGACACGCGGCAGGTTTGGTATTTATAACAAATCAACTTTGTTGTGCATCGGGTTGTTCGCTCTTATGCCGTCGTCGACAGAAAGCTTTGTTCGACCGGCCTGAGCCTTGATTTGGGGAGACCCTAAAATAGTCCCATAATATTTAATTTATTTATTAATTAACCTTTTAACCACCGTGAATTTTTCATCGCGTGTGCCCGTGTCGGAACCAATACAAAATTACACCACGCAGATTACAGCTTGGTTAAGTTTTACATCATAAAAAGGCAATCAGACCTTGGTCTTATTGATCAGACTCTGGCGAGATTAGCCGGATATTGATTATCTGATATATTAATATACAGCGGCGGTTAAAAGGTTAATATTTAAAACGATCGCTCTCACCATAAGTGCAGGCGCACATGTAGTCAGCATGCGCGTCGATGCATACGCCGCCGTTCTGACACGGGTTAGACTCGCACTCGTCGATTTGATACTCGCATCTCGGTCCCGCCCAACCTGACGAAAAGGCAAATTAAAATATAAAGAAAGCGGCAGGATAAGTTCAAGTAGTATAAAGTAAGACTGCCGTATATGGAAAATTGCTATACTTACATACAAAAAACCAATACATTTAGCGGAATCCTTTTTTTTCGGGTTTGTTTCTTATTAAATAAAATAAAAAAAATAAAAAAATTACTTTGTACTACACAATATGAGTGTACCTAAATGTTTAAATTCAATGAGGTGTTACTTCATATGAAAAGTGTCCGAGTTTTTGCAGACTACTTTTTGTGACCTCGCCCGGACGTAAGTAATTCAAACTTGGACACATCCGGGGAAACCGGGACGAATGGCAGCCGTCATATAAAATAGTAAATATTCAGTTTCGTTTCAGCTCCTCAACGCAATACTCGACGTTTGGAGATTTTGTGCTTGATTTTTGAATCTGGACTAAATTTCTATTTCATGCATAGCTCCGCTTACCAGCAGTGCAAGTGCAGTAGAACTTCATCCCGGGCCCCTCGCGGCACAGGCCACCGTTGAAGCAGCGTGTCTCGTCCGAGGAGTTGCACACGGCGGCATCCAGCTCGCAGTGCTCCCCAGCGAACCCTGGGACGCACGCGCAAAGGTACCCGGCGTCCATGTCGATGCAGGTACCGTTGTTGAGGCATGGGTTGGATTCGCATTCGTTGTAGTTCGTCTCACAGTTATCGCCTGGAGAAGGAGGTTACTTAATGCTTTGAATATTTAGGCCAATCAATGTACAGACAGAACATATACAATAGGTATGTAATTAGGTACCTACACTAATTAAAAATTACACTAACACTAAAAACTCAACAGAACTAGACTGGACTAGATACCTACTTATATTAGATAGGTACCAACGTTAATTAGATCACATAGAGTACCTATGTAACAACTATCCGTAGGTACTTAGGTACTAGGTACTTTTTGGGTCACCCAATTAGCGAAAAGTTAAAAACCTCAATTTCACGTAATTGGGTGTCCCTAAAAGTGAAAATGCTATTTCAATTAGACGAAACGGTGTCTACAGATTATGGCTATGAGTAGGTTTGGTAGGTATAGGTATTTTGTATTCAATCACATTGTTGGTGATAGATTGATGTTAAAGCTAGTATCGATTGATTTATTTTCGGTGATTGATGGATTGCTTTATGTTGAACTAATGACATAATGCCCCCAATGAGGCATAAGCCATATCGATCTGGGTCTGAGCTATAGCACAAATTACAATGAATAACACAATTACAATGAATAGCACGATTATAACGAATTGTGTATACTTACCTACAGTTAAGAGAAAAATAAGGAGACTTACTTCTATTATGTAATTAAGTTAGACGGGCGTCTCTACAAGGAGTTGGTGGCGTGAGCTAAACTGTATCGATATTCGTGTATTGGTGCGAGCAAAATGCACAAAAAATAAATATAGGTACCTACCGGCTACTGCTCATGATAAGAACACAAACAATAAGTCGAACCAATGGCGTTCACGATAAATTTCATCGTTTTGTTTAACTTCGTTCACTTAACGTCCGTCTAGGTAAGTTTATATATCTGCAGATTCTAGCATTATTAGGTAGTAGGTTCACCTCACTGATAAACCCGTTCGGGCACGAGCAGTCGTAATGTAGGGTCCACCCAGAATAAAATAAATAGGATAGGAATACCTACTAGGTTCGGCCGTTATACAAGGGTAGTCGATGGATACGTTCTGCCATTCTGACATAGCATAGACGCCGCATTAGCATTCATCTGATATAAAATTAAACATTATTGAAACCACCCAGGCACTAGCAAACAAGGCTATGCCGTCGTTGTGGTGCCGTCGATGGAAGTCATCTGACTCAAGCGGACACCCAGAATAAGTAGGTATACTCACCTATGAAGCCGTCTGGGCAGGAGCAGTTGTATGAGGCTATGCCGTCGAGGCATGTCCCGCCGTTCTGACATGGAGCGGACCAGCATTCGTCCCAGTTCGTCTGGCACTGGACGCCCGTGTATCCATCCACGCAGTAGCATGAGTAGGTACTGAATGCAAAAAAATTTGCTTTTTTGTGATCAGCATTTATAATCAACTGCTAATTTCAAACTGCCAATTTTTTTTTCGTCATTAATTGTCATAATTTTGAGGGTATACACACAATCTCATTTCACACCGTGATTGGGGACCTTTGGAGTCAGTAGGGATAGTAATGGGGGTATCTGCTATCCCTACTGTCACTGTTGAATGAAATACATCGTGCAAATGACTTCGAAGGCTTTGGCGACATACGCTTTTGTTAAAATTACCCATTCATTTTACATAACTAATTATGGCTGAATTTCGGTGATTCAGCGTCCACTTTCAAAACATGGCTAACATAATCCTTTGACTTCAAATAACATTCACTGCAGCAAAATTCACTGAAATTAACTAAAACGGAAAGAAAATGGGGTAAAAATACTTTTTCGTTCAGAAAGAGAAAATCCTACAAACCCCGTTTTACTGTCCTTTAAAGGCCATAGTCGGATTTTCATAGTAAGTCAGCCTTTAAATCAACCAGACTCTAGTATTTTTTTGTGAGTACCTCTTATGGTGAATAATATTTCTGCTGAGTATCAACGTCCTATCGGTGACAGTTTTTGACTTATGATTTTTTTTTAGTTTTTTCTTTAATGTGTTGTATCTCAGGATGTATAAAAGCGAATTGCTTCAAATTTTGAAATAATGTCCTTTATTTAGATATGCATCGAATTTAAAAAAATGAATATCGATTGTCGTATAAAAAAAAGAAAAAAAAAAGACCAAAAAATTTTTCTTATTTTTTTTGTGTACCTATGAAGTAGTGACACCTCTATTTTCTTTTTCTAATTATAGACCATACATTGGCCTACTAGTTGCCTAAGTATCAAAATTTTCCAAGCGGTACTTCTTACCAAAAATCGGCAATATGTGTGGTCAAGTTCTGCATTCAATCGGTGTTTTTCAATGTAGTATACAAACTCTTCATTTACATTTGAGTTTTCTTATCAGGTTATCTTATTTAAGAGTAAATGCTAATGACAACTTAATGTCATCATGATGCAAGCTGTTTATTTCATTATTAATCGGCCGTTTATTATTTTAACTAGCGTAATTCGATATTATTTATGAGATATTCATTAAAAATAATATATTTCTTGAATATATTACTATATACGCTAGTTGAAATGGTAAACGGCCGATTAATAATGAAATAAACAGCTTGCATCATGATGACATTAAGTTGTCATTAGCATTTACTCTTAAATAAGATAACCTGATAAAAAAACTCAAATATAAATGAAGAGTTTGTATACTACATTGAAAAACACCGATTGAATGCAGAACTTGACCACACATATTGCCGATTTTTGGTAAGAAGTACCGCTTGGAAAAATTTGATACTTAGGCAACTAGTAGGCCAATGTATGGTCTATAATTAGAAAAAGAAAATAGAGGTGTCACTATTTCATAGGTACACAAAAAAAAATATGAAAAATTTTTTGGTCTTTTTTTTTCTTTTTTTTATACGACAATCGATATTCTTTTTTTTTAATTCGATGCATATCTAAATAAAGAACATTATTTCAAAATTTGAAGCAATTCGCTTTTATACATCCTGAGATACAACACATTAAAGAAAAAACTAAAAAAAATCATAAGTCAAAAACTGTCACCGATAGGACGTTGATACTCACCAGAAATATTCATCACCATAAGAGGTACTCACAAAAAAATACTAGAGTCTGGTTGATTTAAAGGCTGACTTACTATGAAAATCCGACTATGGCCTTTTCTAAGAACCTCCATTTGAACGAAAAGGATTACAAAAGGAGTGGAGTAATGGAGACGACACTTACCTATTAACATCGTCAATGCAAATACCATGTAAGCATGGATTTCCGAGGCATGCGATACCACCAGTCACCAAATGACTAGAAACTACAACGAGGGTCACTACTTGGAATGCCCTACTTACAATTCCAAACATAATGCTTTATTATTAACACGCCGGCATTGTTTGAAAGTTTTGATTAAACATACCACACCTTTAACTAAATTTAATATTATTTGTTACAAGCACTTAATATAAAATACGAAATAATCATTTGATAAAATTTAACAAACGGCAAGAACACTTCGTTGCCTCGTGCGGGTGTGGTAGAGTTGTAGCCATAGCAACCGGTAAATATACAATAGATGCCTTCACTATGCTCAATTATTGACAAAATTTCCACGTCACGGATGATGGACTAGCTACTGAACGATATAATTTATTCAAGTCTGATTAGTGCAATGAAATGGTTTTATTAATGTTGTGTAGTTTGCAGATCTAAAATACATACTTAAGTAAAAGTAACATTTTGATTACACTTTATTATCATCAGCATATCAACCCGAAAGACGTCCACAGCTGAACATAGGCCTTCCCAGAAGATTGCTACAACGGCCGAACCTGCGCCATAATCGATCCTTAATATATATTTGGAAATATAGTGTTGTAAAAGTGCGTGAACTGCGCAATTAAGAAATAATGCAAACAAAAAAGTAAACAAACATATATTTTCATTAAATAAATAAATCCGTAATATATGATATAATGGGTAATTCATAAAAATGTTGATAGATATAAAAAAAATCATAATAAGTATATCTTACATTTATTTTCACTATATTTATTTCAATTAATGGCTTTTATACTTGTGTTCTAGCCACTTTAAGGTTAAATACCTAAACATAATCGAAGTATCTAATGAGGTTTTTTCACGTGAAACATAAGTTTTTCTATTTTATCTTTTTATTTTAATATTAAATATAGTAAATTTATTACAAATTGAACTTAAATTAAAAAATAAAGATACAACTTATACCTACTAAAATTGGATAACCTAATTGGAAAACGACACTGAACAAGCCCTTAAACGGAGTTCAACCATGGGACAACCACTAAATTTTCACCTTGTATAATAAAATTATTTAGGTACCTATCAAGTACATACGAAAACGTGATTAGTGATTTGATTACTGGGTCGCGTTTTATAAAGTTACAATTTACAATTTCGCTGTTTGCTTCTCTAACGCACGCACATATTGGCTAGAAAGAGAGGCAAACAGCGAAATAGTAAATTGTAACTTTATAAAACGCGACCCTGATTAATCAAATATTTGAAAAGCCCGCGTTTTTTTAATACACAAATCATAGACTAAGCATTTTTTTTTCGGGCTCATGCGATACGATACGGTTCTACAAAATGTTTATTTCTTCGCAGACTTCATGTTGGCTGGTGTGATAAGCCCTAAAATAATATTAAATGCAGTGCTGCCAATATGACACACATTTATTATCCACATAAAACGTCAAAAATCATTAAATTTATTTGTTATCTGTTCTTGCCAATGACGGAAAAGAAAAAGTGCAAAATGTGAATTGTGGAAAGTGTTACACGGAGTATTTTGCTTCCTTAATTATTTGATCAGCTATAATTTATAGTTTTGTTTTACCAAGGCGTGGTTTACTTATTCACGATTCACTAGAAACTATACATTGTTAAGGTTTAATTGAATATACTTCTACATTCGGTCGTGAAAGATGGATCCGGGGATCCTTTGTTTCCACCATTGTGGACACAAAGTGTTCTGCACAATTATTCCGGAACAGTGTCCGGTCTGTGAACAGAAACTAGACCGATACGACTACAATTTATTACCATTCAGGTAAGTGTACTTAGATGTCCCGTGGCTGATGAAATCGATGAGTAATTGGCATAGGTTGCTAAGCACCAAGTTTCACTTTCAGGGTGCCGTATCCCTTTGTCAAAGCGTCTCAGCATCCCAGAGCTATAGTTATGAAGCCTACTCATGGTGATTTCCTTAAGTAAGTCCAATTTTGCATTAGTTCTTTGTTTACTTAAGTGTCAATGTTTCTTCAAGGGTAGTTACAAGTGAGTCACGAAATTCCGCTTAGCGTTGCTTATGTAGCCGTTACTTTTCAGTGATTATTACAACTCCAAAGACTTGCACATAGGAGTGACTAACTCGCATGGGTGTGTTGTGGAGTTCAGTGAGGGTGGTGTGAATGGTGTGGACACTCTGACCAAAAAATGGAGTACTTGTGATGCAAGCTCTGACTGGGACCAGTGTCTTCTTCTAGAGCAATTTGATGAATTATGGAATGAGATTTGGGATAGCATACTTATGAAGGTAATTAATTATAAGTGAAAATACCTTTATATTAATAACAAATATGTTTCGATATTTTATTGATATTTATTTTTCTCTTTAAGGTGAGCCTCAGTCCACTCTGGGAAGCAGATAGATATAATGAGGAGAGGCACAATTGCTTTACTTTTGTACTGGCCTTCTTAAGGGCTCTGGACTGTGGAGAACTCTCTGTGAAGGCAAGAGACCCCAAACTGTTCTGCAAACAATATGTGGTCCCTAGAACCTCTGCAGCCGGGAAGTATATCTCCTTGTACCGGCAGCTAAAGCGGCAGGACTACTTCATACAGAGCCAATGATACTCCAACTTGGTCTAAATTGCTATTTATTATTTATGATTTTACTCAGTATTAACTGTGATGTTTAATGTTTAGGTATGAAATATCTGAATTTGTGGTGCATTTAAGTTAGACCAAATCATAACTTTAATTCCATATTTATTATGCTTATCTTCTTGCCTTTATATGAATTACATGTATTGTGAAATTATTTATAAGTTGCCTATTATGATATGATGTAATCAACTAATCATTATTGTAGATTATTGTTGAAAATATTGACTGAGCACAATGAATTACTGTTTTCCTTGGTAAGGTTCATGAAAGAATTGATGTAGGTTGTGCCTCACTGAAATCTGTACTGCCCACTACTTCCAAGTAGTTACAAATTGAAGATGTCACATCCTGCCACTTTTATGAGAGGAGAGGGCATATGTATTAGATTAACATTGATGACGGGAATTTAACTTTAATTTATGTGATTGTAGGTCATCAATTATTAAAAAAAAAAAAAAATACCAGTGCTAGTTAAAATGATGATCAGACTGTGGTCATCTTAAATTTTTCATATAATAAAATATATAACCTTGTGGTACATACTGATTAGATTAAGAAGAAACCATTTAAAAGTAGTGTTCAAATATTAATGATAAAATATTGCTCATAAGAATGTAGGTATATGCACTGTGCTTATTCATAAAATGTATATGTGTGTAGCATCTGTTCATCATTCTTCCACTGTCATGAATATTTAGTGTATTCCACAACATAACTATAGAAGTAATGTTCTCAATATAATAAAATAAGAATTTTTCAAAGAATTAGAAATAAATGTTAGTACTATCTTTCAATGTTACTGAAAATATGCTTGCATTTCAAATTACATACTGTCATGGTATCAATTCCCATTTAGGAGCAATTTAATGAATGTTAAAAGTATGCCAGGAGAGTGAATTGAGCTAGGTACTAAACTTGTCCAAATAATCATTAGGTGTGTCTGTAGTATGTGAATATCATTGCATATCTTCTCCGACTTGTAGCCATTCATTATGACCATTTTATAACTTATTTTTAGTTCCTACATTTTCTAAAAGACTCGGGTTTATACGCGGAAAGGATCTCAAAGACAAAAATTCTAGGTGCTACATTTTTGAAATAAAGGATTTGTTAAACTTCTAAGTTGCATTTTACTTTCATTCAGCACCTGACCTCTAAAATCTGCGCAACATGCTTCCGGCGTTTTAAAAGCCCGAGCGACCGATTTACGGTTTCACGTTTCCAATTTCATCATAAATTCCTTAAGATCGCGTTAAAAATAATTTCTTGGTACCCTCTGATCAATACTACCCCTGGGTCGCGTTTTATAAAGTTACAATTTATAATTTCGCTGTTTGCTTCTCTAACGCACGCACGTATTGGCTAGAAAGAGAGGTAAACAGTGAAATTGTAAATTGTAACTTTATAAAACGTGACCCTGGAATCAAAGCAGCCATTTTATTGTGTCTAAGTCAAGTACGCAACGGGAAGACATTTTCTGATAAAGACGAGACAAAGGAAATACCTAGTCATGATAAAAACAGCATGTAAAAATCATATTTATAATAAAAAAATGTAATTTATACATAAATATAGCAATCATTCATTACATTAGTGTCCTAAGATTACAGACAGGTACGTAACATTTCACATTTTTTAACATTGGCAAGTTTCAAAATAAAAAGATTCGTAATGAAAAGTTTAAAATGTAATACTTGTACTTAAAACATAATTATTAATAGGTATAATACTACAATTTAAGCAGTCACTTTGACGGGTGCAGATTCGACTCCAACCCAGAACACCGCTCCATTGAACGCGATAGTCGCTCTGTAAACAATAAAACATTTAGAATAATTAGTCTCTCAGCTATTTCTGAGGTCTATTTCTCGAAAGCTTGTTTCTTGTAATACAAGCGGAAGTCCTTATCTAATTAATAGTGTTAAAAAGAGACTTCCACTTGTATTACAAGTTACAAGCTTTCGCGAAACGGGCGCCAGAGGCCTATTTCCCAAAAGCTTGTAACTTGTATTACAAGTGGAAGTCTCTTTTTGACACTATTAATTAAATAAGGACTTCCGCTTGTATTACAAGTTACAAGCTTTCGAGAAATAGGCCCCAGGTTATCAACGGGTAAGTAAGTACCCAAGTATATTTAAATCGATTTTTAGTTCCACGTGTTCGTATGAGTTACTGTAGTATGAATGGTTTGGCAAGTTTTCAGTCAGCCCAACACCACAGAATACACTACAACCAGTAAGGGCTCATGCATAAATCATGTGATGTTTTTTTGGCTACTTTTTGACCCCCCCCCCATGGTGATGTTTGGTGAGTTTCTTGGCTAGCCTAAATTACTTTTGCCTTTATATTATAAATATTCCGACACGCTCAGTTCGTACTTGGCTTTAATGAGTTGTTATTAAGTCACTGAGTTACCTACATGCTCCTTATTTTACAACATGATGTTGATGAGCCACTGGCTAAGCAACCGATAGTTAAGTATTACACAAGGAAAATTAATCACTTAAAAAATGAACACATTCAGTTGTTTTCCCGGTACTTAATTGCGATTTGCCATGCCGTGCCGATTCGATTACTGTTGGCGATCGTCTTATATTGTATTGAAAATCGTCCACAACTGAATATGATAAAATAATCATCAGAGGGAAAAAGGTTTAAATTTTGACCCCCCTGGTGTCGACATAATTGATGTAGGTGACCGAACATTTACCATTCAAAATAATGTCGTGTGAAAAGTCGTAATAAAATAAATAGTATTTTTTCAGTTAAATTAAATATCTTTAATAAATGTTTGTATCAAACAACAGAATAATAATACTTTTATTACTTATTATTGCTAGTTATCTGTTGCTACTGCAACGCGTAACTTGTATAAGGATTCGTTATGTTCTAAGAAACCCTAAAAAACGCAAAATGCTTTCGTATCACAATCGTAATTGATAGGCTGTAAGGTCGTTTGTATATGGTCAACCAAATGGAACCCTGAGACCGTGAGGAGTCATTCTACCAATGTTTTAACGCTTCGGTAAACTCATTCAAAGTTCTTCAAATACCTGCATAATTTTATTACTGCTTTGATTAAAAAAAAAACAATAAAATGTCCAATAATGCATTGTAGGTAACTTCAGTAAAAGAATGGGTCACGTTTACGTCCTTTCATCTTGCTCATAAAAAAAGCCTGCTTGCCTTTTTTGTATCGCGTACAAGACCGGCCAAGTAAAATCGATCTCGTATCAGTTTTATTACCAGATAGTGTGTAGATTGTTGTGTTGTATAAACCCTACCTACTGCCCCTACTGGATTACTTTAGTGATCATTTGCATAAATTGATCATAAATATGAAAGATTAGATTTTTAAACCGTCGAGTTTCGTGTCTTTGCCTAGGATAGTACCTATCTTCGCCTAGTGTAAAAAGTTGAAGATTCCGCATTAAGTAATTTTAGAGTAGTGTGGACAGAAAATTACTAAATAGCAATTTTGAAAAACATGTACTTTGCTATGTGATAGTCTGCTCTAAAAATAAGGCGGGAATTTCAACTTTTCACACTAGGCGAAGACACGTGACTGGACGGTACCTTAAATTTTCCATATTTCGGCAATGTTGGAAGTGCCTGGTAGCTGACGGTTTTATAATTATCTGATACGCTACTTATGTATAACCCGACTTAGCTCCCCTTTTTAATAGTAGATTGTTCAACGAGGGACTAAAACAGGCCATTATGACACGAGATATTTATCCACCCGAGCGTAGCGAGGGTGGATGTAGTTCGAGTGTCATTATGGCTGTTTAGTCCCGAATTAAACACTCTACTTTTCACTTAGAATACGAGGAAAAAAGCTACGTTCTACATAATCTCAGTATTAATTAACAGAAAGAACAAATAAGAAACAAAAAAAATATATGTTATGCGATGTCAAAACTTCCGATTCCTTCGGAACATGGCCACTTTACTATAAATTCGCAAACTTTTTCAAGTTATAGGTATGGTTTAGTTGGAGTATGGTTTTAAGCTTCTTAGATTTTTCATCAAAATATGTCAGAAATACGCCTTCCATAAATGATGTTGGTACCTACCTAATTTGCTTTCCAGTTTTCCAATCCATAAAAGTTTGATACGCTTTTGAATATATTACACTAGATTTCGGCGGCAAAAGATTTTGCACCACCTCTTTTGCATTCTTCTTCATTCTGGAGTAAGGCGTTAATACTTCTTCATCGCATGACGTGACATCGTAAATTATATAACTACGATTTGAACACACTTTTACTTATGGACAAAAACACAAAAAATAAGCAATCAAATTCGTTCCGCGTTTTAAAAGTTTTTATCTGTATTCCTTTTTCGAAATATGGCGCTTTAAATACTTGCATATTTAGCCAACGAATTGGAGCTAACTACATAACTATTTTGAAGCTAATTGGTTATTAAAAAATAAGGAATAAATTGGATTCAATCTTAATCATATATTAAACAAGTATTAAATATACATGTATATCAAGAAAATAAATCGATTCTCCTTAATATTTTTTCACGATTGACATTTTGAGGTTATTTTCAATGTCAATAACCGTTCGTTCAAAAATCATAAACACTAGAAATGGCTGTTTAGGGGTTTCCAAAGTCAATTAAAAAAAAGTTTAGAGGTTGTATCCACGGCATGCACAAAAGTGGTCCATACACAAGCACTGAAAATGGCGACTATCCTTTATTCTTGAACACCGTGAGTGTGGCTGTTTACGGGTTTCCAACGTCAATTAAAAAAATTTTACTTTAGTCCCTAGAGATTAATAAAGAGTTTTAGTCCCGATATGCAGGGACTAAAATAACATTTTAAGAGCATGAGAAGTGAAAAACATAAAACGTTAAAGGCAAAGCCATTGGTGTGGCTCGGCTTGTATACGTTCGGGCGGGTTGGTTACATGGGGTAATCTAGGATCTATCTGATGTGCTGCGAATTTAAGTTATGGCACCGCCGTAGACGGTGGCATTTGCAACAGTACCAAATAGAAAATTAAATATCGGGACGGCTTCAAAAGGTACAAATGACCTTTATTATTAAAAATAAAAATCCTAAAACCCGATTGTTCCAGATCTGGACTTGCTTGGGCTCATCAAAATTAGAATCATGAGCCGATTAATTCTTGAAAATAGTAAATAATATTCCTAAAACATGTTTCCATTAGGTACGTCACTTTTTCTGTTTGAACTTACTACGAGCGTCGCGGAAGGGAAACTTAAATGTTGTATTGGAATTTTAGGACATTATTTTTTATTATCAGAATCGAATCAACTTGTGATTCTGAGTAAAATGAGCCCAAGCAAGTCCAATCTGGAAGAATCATGGTTTCGTTTTTTTTAACACTCAAAATTACCAACTCAAAAACTAGTCATTAATTACATTGCAAAAAAGTATAGTCGTTACAAGATTGGGGTTATGGGGTTACCTGAATTTGATCTCGTCGTTGAAGCCAGCCGGCGGCGTCCAGGTGTAGGTGACGGTGTGCTGGTCGTCCTTCTCGTCGTGCTTCTTGTGGGTTATGGCGTTCTGAAACGGTTTCATTCATAAATTTATAGTCAAACAGTGTAAATACTCTGGCTAGCGGTTAAATGATAGATACCAGTATCCAGTATCACTATCAAAAACTATATTGAATAAAGGCCGAACCACACTGAATGCGTGTGCACCACATGCGCGTGTGCGTGGGGCGCTCGTTATAGCGTAGGTATATGTAAATGTCATATTAGATAGCACACCGCTTGCGTGGCTTGCAAGCGCACGTGCCGAGCAAAACGCGATGTGCCATGTATACTATGATATTTACATATGCTACAACGCGCACTCCATGCACACGCGCATGTGGCTTGGCTTTAAGTTAGACTCTGCGCGGAAAGTGAAGGCAATAAGGCACACACCATATATCTCACGTGCCTTCACATTCGGAATAGTCCTACAAGTTATCCTCTTGAACAGTTTGATAAACGTACCTATTATTTCAGTTTAGTACTTATATATTGTTCCAAAGTAAGATATCAAAATTTTGTAATGTTTTTCGTAACATCACCTACTTACTTTAATTTTGAATATCTTAATGCATACGTACATTTCGGCTTTGTCCAATAAGGACACTCTGTAGGTATATAGTACCATTATTATATTCATAATAAGTGAGTGGTATAAACGGAAGGCAGTTCGGAACCTGTGGTCAAGGCTTCGCAACTAGCCCTGTCTAAGTGTACGCTACGGCATGCTGTATTAGGCATAAAATTGTGAACAGTGCCTGTGCAGCTTCTCACGAACTGTAATTATGGGACCTCCTACTTGTGCGTAGTGCTTACTTACACTGCGTGCATAGGTAACAAGTGTTTTAATTTCTGTTATTAGAGGTACTGTTTACAGAGGCTGTAAGAGATTAAAAAATAGTTTGACGTCTTAGTCATCAATTCAACTTGTACCTTATTGAATACCGTGACATATGATGGACACTACTACAAGTACCGTAAAACCATCGAACTATATTGTATAGTCCATGGTTCTATCATACATATATCACAGTTTTTAAATCATTAAGTAATGTAATGACTTAACATTACACTTTGTCTAAGAACCGCATCATTATTTTGATAGATAATTACACTTAATCGAAGCCAAGATATTAAGTATAGTTTTAGATCATAGTTGGGAGCTTTTCGACTACGATTGGGTGGGTTTCAGGTAGCTAGGATAGGTAGGTATTTTAGTAGATGCAATTAATACGTTACATTACCTATATAGATTTTATCATGCTGCGCGATAAAAAATTGAGTCGTATGTCGTGTGGATGAATATGTAATAACTAAAAAAGCATACTTAAGTATTTGATAAGCTTCACAGTTCAAGCTTTCGTTTGTAACCGGTTTTTAGCAATAAAATCTGTCAACTATTCATTGAATATTAATGATATAATGTATAAAACAACACTTTTTAATTGCAGACGTGTAATTGACCTACTTTTTATATAAATATGAAAGATATTTAGGTACAAAAAGTGGTCTCGTAAGGGTTTTTAGTCTGTTATTTCATTTACAATTGTGCACCCTGTAACAGAACTACGTGGGTTATGTAAAATAAATACCTTCTACAAAGTTTCAAAATATTCTGACACACCCTATTGAGATTAGAATCGTGCGCAGATTATTTTAACACTGCGCTAAACCTAAACTGCTTTTACTGCTGCTTGTAATAACTGCCATATTTTTACTATTGAAAGGCCTATTAGAGTATTAACATATCTTGAATCTGCGTGGGTAACTAAGCTAATTTGCATGATAAATATACTTATAAGAGAATAGAGCTATCATTAATCACCGACAAGACGATGCGACCTCTTGCACCAATACAAACCTTGAGGAAACTAGCTATGGTTATGAAATTCTTACTATAAGCTCGTACAATGCCTCGGGTATCGGTATTGATAAATATTTTGGTTTTTGCAAAATATACGTGCTTAGTTCTTCAAGAGAAGTTAAATAAACAGGTTATATAATCTAAATACTCGTATTATTAATAAATGAATATAAAATAAATAATTATGTGATTGACTACCTCCGAATATAGTATTTAAAGGTCATAACATGAATACCTAACGATATTAAACAAATAATGTCCTTTACTAGGCAAAAAACCTGGACATTTGGCGTAAATCACTTTATTCCCCGGACACTTCGGGTGGATGGCAGCGAGCCCATTATAGAGGTACATAGGTACTCCTAAAAACATAATTAAGAATTCGAGATCTCTATACCTATTACCTAGCTAGTATTTTTTGTCCAAGTAACATATCTAAAAAAATCAAGATCATTTGTCAAGATCGTTTCTGCTAAGTCTGTTATGTTTCATGGGAATTTTATCGCATTTACAACTCGTGATTATGACCGGTATTATAATATTCTCAAGTCTGCCTGTTGTACACTTCTTGTTTTGTTAATGTTCAACAAACTTCATTGACAATAGCATTTTTTGTTACCTTGCAACATAATGGCGCTTTTTAAGGAAGTTCCTGAATTAAGTAGGTACGTTTGATATGAACAGTCAAATGGTGCTCAGTTGCCAAGGCAATTCACTTAGCTCAGAGATTGTATAATGCACGTTTCTTTTATGGATAAATCTCGCTGCTGTTCTGTATATAAGTTGTTTGGGGCATCTGAAACATGGGTGTAGGTGAACTGTTCACTTTCACATCAGTTTCATGTTCACCGTGAACAAGTACCATGAGTGATTAATATCACTCGTGGTAGGTTAACCTACCTATATAATATCACACATGCTCCTAAAGTATCTAGTAAAATGAACTAGCTAATAGCAGCTAAAAAAGTCTCAATGTATCGTCTGTGGCCCTACCGCGAACTATGAAATTCTAACTAAGGCTTCATTAGAGTGAAGAAAAAACCTCGATATATACGAATTTCCGAAGTTCGTGGTAATAGGCCTCTACTCCAGCACATCATCTGTAAGTAGGTATATGAAAATCTCGGCACTTACTCCCGGCTCCTTAAATATATGAACTTACTGGAACCATACTTGTTGGGGTATTATATTCTTTGGGTCCTTACCTTAGATAACCAAACTTCATGGGGATATAATTGGATGATGAAACTACTGAATATAGCCATAATGCCAGACACTCTCGGCAATTGAAAAACTTGGCTTGCATGTCGTTTCTCTTTCTCGACTTCGGAACAGTCCGATTTAGATGTAGCGATATACTCATCATCACCCGGAAGACGTCCACTGCTAGAGAAAGGCCTCCCCTAAGGATCTCCATAATAAACGGCACATCAGTGTGCTTGCCACGAGGTACCTAGTCCATCACTTCAATACATCAGTGAGAGCGTGATAGCCTAGCCTGCTTTACGTGTATCATGATACGACAAGGGGGGGGTATCTATACATTACATATATATTCCATAATCACTACAACTGACAGGCGGCTTCGCTATCGCATTAGGTATACTGCGCCGTAATTATAAGGATACTGCTGCTCAAGTGCTCATCCACTGGTGCATCTGATCCAGTTTAATGACATGTCCGGGTGGTACTGACCTTATGATGGAACTAATATAATGTTGACTTACCCCTGGCTCTCCGCAGTTCATGAGCTGCGCGAAGCGGTCGTTGGGCTTGAGAGTGAACTTGCCGACGATCTCGTCTCCCTTGCGCGCCTGCAGCAGCAGACCTCGCATGGTGTTGCTGGGGCCCTTGCCCGCGATCACCACTTCCATGGGGGTGCCGGCTTTCACGACCTGTTGGTATGTAATTATTATGTAATACTAATACCTATTGATATGGGTCACTACGAAACATTCAAGACTACCTGTCTACTGCTTTAGTTAAATGTAGTATAAGTACTTAAACAAAATAAAACTGCGGCAACGGATTAATATTACGTATTTTAATTACATCCCCACATTACCCACATTTCATCCTTCGATCCGAACATTAAAGAATTCGAAACGTCGGGATGTAGTAAATATAGGTAAGTACGTGATTTTTGTATTCTGGCCATTTTTCAGCAACTCGACATTAAATTTGCCTATATTGAGCGTTGGTCCTAACGATAGCCCAATACTTCTTGGGAACTTAGTACGCCCTCGAATTTCTTCGCAGGTTAATGTTTCCATAGTATTATATTGTCAATGACTGTCGAGGTATCTGAAGCCAACAATAAAGTTAGTTTTTATAACTTTTGCGAACGTGATTTTTGTCGTATAGTCAGAAAAAGATATCCAAAAATGGACTGAGTAGGTATATTTCCGAAGGCTCTTAGAGTATATAAGTAGGTAGTCATCGTGAGTCTCATTGAAATTGAGCAATGTTTACCAGCTGCCATTACAATCATAGCAACCACAAAATTGTTTAAGCAAATTTAAGACGTTTTATTCGGGCATAATTGTAGAGCTGATAAACATTTATAGTAGGTAATAATAATAAATAAACCAATAGTTTCATACCTATACCAACTCCGATTCGATACGCTCGTTTGCTAATTGTGAATGAATACCTACTAGATATGTAGGTACTTCTTAGATATTTTGCATAAGTATTTGGGCATTATAAAATACATATCTATGTCTGACATACTAATTGTCAACAAAATTATAAAGGTACAAAATAACATGTACCTAAGTTGTTTATCCGCTGTCCGCTCGCTATTTCTAAAATGCGCATTAAGACTCAGCGAGACTCACTCTCGAAAACTAATTCTCATAACGTTTTTTTGCGTTAACCCGCGGAAATTGATAGCTGTAATCACGAAACGTCTGGTTGACGTAACTAGCGACCGATGAGCTGACAGCTTCCTCGCACAACGATTCAGCATTGCGATAGAGCGAGGAAATGCCGCCAGCAACATTGCCTCAACTGCCAATTTGGGATTACGGGGTAGGTTAATTTTTGGATAAAGATGTAAATAAAGATTTTCATCAAAATTGTTGGAGTAGTTGCTGCCATTGAGGTCAGTACGTGGTTTAAGTATTAAGTAACCGTCTAGTCTCGTGTCTTCGTCGCCTAGGATACCTATCTTCGTCTAGTGTAAAAAGTTGAAGATTCCGCATTACTTTTAGAGTAGAGTGGACAAAAAATTACTAAATAGCAATGAAATGAATGAATGAAAAACATGTACTTTGCTACGTGACAGGCTGCTCTAAAAATAAGCCGGGAATTTCATATTTTCACACTAGGCAAAGATAGGTATCCTGGCGAAGACACGAGACTCGACGATACCTAAATTTGTTAACGTTATAAGTAGAAATCATAAAATAGTTATCAACGGACCAGGAGGCCAGGACCCAACCAGCACTTCATCGATTCAATTGGATGCATCTCGACCGGGTGTGCCGGGTTAAAAAGGATGAAACGATGGAACCGCTCTGTTCATTATCTACGGCAACACGAAATTAAACCTCTTTTAGTCTATTCCATTCTACTCCTGACGTCGCGAATGAAAAAATGACATTGACAAGCAGCGTTGTTGTCAGACAATTTCGCGGGATTTTTTCAAACCAATAAATGTTATTATTTTATAATTGGTTAATATCTTGACGATGCCAGGTAATAAAAACGTTTAAAATCTGCTGTTTGATTTATTTGATATTGCAAGTAATCAGCGAATATAGTGGGCAAAAACTTAAGACGTGAAAATAAATATTACGATGAACTTTTGAGTTTTTGAGTTATAGTGTCTTATTTTTATAATAATATGGATAATTTTTATTCCCATTATTATAATAAACATCAACACGCTTAAAAATATTAAACGTTACACGCATACGTTTTAGGTTAATATAAGTACAACAACCAACTCCGGGTCACCTTTATATCATCCAGAATATTTATTTTAATCAATTCTTTCGAAAATAAGGTACGTAACAAATATATTACATTATGTCTAATCTCACCTTAGTGCTGGTGGTAATGATGTACGGAGCCGGGGACTTCTGCGGAGACACGGGGTGCCGGGGGATCATGTCCTTGCAGGCGCCTTCGGGAGCGCCGCTGGAGTACGCGTCCGCGAACGCCACCACAGATACAGCCACCAACACGTAAGAGAACCACATCTTGACTATCCTGAATAGAAAAAATATAAACCTGAATTTATTCTTTCGCCAACAAACTGTTTTGCAGTTCGGCGAAGTTTTTGTAGTAGTTTTAAGTATTGTATCAATCTTAGAAATAAATAAAATAAAAAAAATCGGTATTCCCGATAATTTGCTGGTTTCTAATTCTAACGCTGTACGCAAGGTGCAGAGCAAGCAGCAGATACAACTTTATTCGTTCAATCTAGTGTGTTTTTCACGCGTGATTTAAATTAACAAAAACATCCACTATTATTTTTATGCAAAGTGCGGATTTGTTCGCATGCGTACAGAAGTATAACTCCCTGGAATGTTACATATTAGTAATATTTCACAGTTTATTGTCTTTTTGTCCATTAATGTAAAAAAATCGTGGTGCTGATGAACAGTAGCCCCACCGCGAATTTCGAAAATCATGAATTTCGGACGCCTGTCTTTCAGGTGTGAAAAAAAAGACAATGAAACAAATGCCCGAAACTTACGAGCGGCGCGGCGGTCTCGAAATATGAGTAGGTAGGTAGGTAGGTATTTTAAATACCTAAATAATTTATGATCAAACCACGTGCGTCAATAAAATATATAATTATCCAGAAATGACTTTAACTACTAGTATCTCTGTAATTTATATTGCCCTAAAAATCATTTTTCATCACACTTACTGCCGAAGCGCGCCATAGCTTGCATGCATCGCGTAATATATATATTTTTGAAAAATATATTTTTCCTAACTAGTGCGCGAAAACGAACTTTGCGCACGCTTCGCGTGCGGTAATTTCTCTTTTTGACGCACTTGTTATGAAAAAAATCATCCCTTAAACGTGCAAAAACTTTTTTTAACTCGAGTGATTGTCGCCCTCGTTTCACTCGGGCTCCAACTTTCACCCTCGCTGAAAGAAAGTTTTCCCGCACTAGTTAGGAAATGTACTATTGTCTTATAACTTATTTTTTTGTCCGCAAATGTGATGAAAAACATTGTACGTATGCATCACGGTCGTTAAGAGGCATTATATACTAACTCTAGTCATTAAAAGCACTCTCCTAACACTCTCGTTAGTAATACCGTACTTACATCCCTAGATGCACAATGTACTATTACTTCACTCGTAAAGCGAAGATAATGTTGTAACGTGAATAATTATTTATTGTAGCACTATACAAACCGAGTATAAATTATGATACCTAACCGCCAGTTGGTCATAACATAAATATGTTCCAATTTAAATTGAGTTTTGGTAACCGTTTGACATCGTTGTGTTGTAGATAAGTACTTAGTATAGGTACTTAATCTACTCGTTGCGAATACCAATGTTTAATATTAATGATGAATAATTATATTTGAATACTTATTTTGAATCATTATTTATATATGTACGAAAGCAGGTCACGGTCGTTTCTGTTCTTCAGATCTCAAGTTCTCGCAAAGCTACTCGTTTAGGCGACAGGTTCTATATGTGTGTTGTAATGTCAACTGATTGACAAACCGTTGCACATGGAATTAAGTTAAACAAATTTAAATAGTAAACTTGTATTGATTTTTATAAAAATTATTAAGAAAAATTTGCATGTAGTATATTGTCATTGCCTTATAAATCCTACTTATTATACACATCGAGTACGGGTTTTAATAGACGAAACGAAAAAACCTATTAAGTTTGTATTCTAGCCCTCTTGCATCAATCACAATTTATAAATTGTATAAATTATTAATTACCTATGGGATTACGTAAACATTTTTGCAAATATAAGTAATCACAATCACCTATTTCAGTAAGTAAAAATCATTAGCATAATTATTTGTTTATAAATGGTATTAAGTTCTTAAGGAAGTATTGATAAGGCACGATTGCCAATGTAGGAAATTCACATTATATCAAATATGTAAATTGTATTAATAAATGCAAATCTAGATCAGATGTAAATAATGAAGGCGATAATGACGTTTTTTCAAACAAGGAAGGTAGGTAGGAAACTGACAACTGTTTCGTAACTTTGACTACGACAGTTTTTAGGTATAGTTCGAGAAATATAAATTGAATGTTTATTTTTACTAAAATGTAGATAGAAAGTTACCAATTTATATTTTCACGAACTATAAAATAAAATGTTGATATTTTAGAAAAGTGAAACCTAAGTATAAAATTATTATCTTTAAACCCAAATTACTCATTTTAAATTGCGTAACTATCATGGTTAACATTATGATATATTTTTATTTCACAATAAATTAAATATTAGCTGTTCTAAGTGTCAAGTTTGTTTACCTCGATTTGTGAGCGTGAGCGGCCGTAAGCTGGCTAGGAGGTTGCAGCGAGTGTGGCGACCTCGTCGTCGCGCCGGTATATATCCGCAGAGGCTGAGCTGGCCTGAGTGGCCTGGGAGGGCTAAAGGCCACGGATGACATACGAGTTAATGACACCCTAGGTTTTTCAATTTCAGGCGTTTGACATTAGTACCTACTCTTAGACACGGTTACTAATGCAGTGACGATCATATTAAACACACCCTAAGAGATATTCATCCAAGATACAAACAAACATGTAGGTAGGAGAGTGGGGGATTTGGGCCTTTTTTTAAATTAGTCGTATAGTAATACATACATTTATTTATGTAATGAAATAAAACATAGCTAAGGAATAAAATTGTTGTTCTGGGCTACTCGATTAGGCCCATTACTTTCCACTACGGTAATTATTAGTATTACCTATAGAGCCCCACAAAACTTTATACCCCGCTTACTTCATGGCGTATATTATATCTGGAAAAGATTCTTAGTAAATTTAAGTAGGTACACAAACCGATAAG
>JALPQI010012922.1:0-35865 GCA_025490895.1 Thaumatotibia leucotreta | reverse complement strand
TATCCAAGTAAAATATAATCTCGAAACAAAAAAAGGCTATCAAAATCGAAATGATTTCAGTCAGCCTCCGTAGCTGGAGGTTCCGGTTTCGAATCCCGGTAAGATTTATTTGTGTATTTTGTATATATCACAAATATTTGTTCATTGGTCGTGGCTGTCAACATATATTATTTAAGTATCTATCTATTAAATCTGTCATCGCTTGGTATATTTAATCAATATCAATTAAGGCTTGGCATCACAAGCCTTAATTGAGCTTACTCTGGGACTAGGTCGATCAACTTTTTTAATCGTTTTATACTTATTTAATCTACAATTCTACACACTTGGACCACACGTTGTTGCCAAGTCATGTCTGCTCAGCTTTTCAATTGACTCCATCTCATGACTCAGTGGACTCGTCCTTCGTCATGCCACAAATATGCCGCATAATTTTACAGTCGCCATTAGTCTAAAGGCCCGGCCACGACATTGGTCTAAGGCGACCATAGCGGAAAACCATTCGTGCGAGATGGAGTTCCCATATTGGCATCCCGCTCCAAGTCATGGATTCGCTCGCCGCTGGTCGCCTTATGCCGCGGCTACGATATTGGTCTAACGGCCCGGCCACGACATTGGTCTAAGGCGACCAGCGGCGAGCGAATCCATGAGTTGGAGCGGGATGACGATATGAGTACGAGAGGGAGCACCATACGTTTTCCGCTAAGCTGGTCGCCTTAGATCGATGTCGTGGCCACGGCGTAAGGCGACCGGCTTAGCGGAAAACCATACGTGCGAGAGGGAGTACCCATATCGGCATCGCACTCCAACTCATGGATTCGCTCGCCGCCGGTCGCCTTAAGGTGCGTTCAGACCAAAAGAGCATTCGCTGTTCTAACCTCCCACTCTACGAAATTCGATCGTTACACAAAACGTGATTGGTTGATTTCGTAGAGCGGGGGATAGAAGAGCGAATGCTCATTTGGTCTGAACGCCTTTATGCCGCGGCTAGGACATTGGTCTAAAGCGACCGGCTTAGCGGAAAACCATACGTGCGAGAGGGAGTACCCATATCGGCATCGCACTCCAACTCATGGATTCGCTCGCCGCTGGTCGCCTTAGACCAATGTCGTGGCCGGGCCTTTAGACCAAAGTCGTGGGGCTTAAGGCCTGAGTAGATGGTCGAGCGGGGCGTGCGGCGCAGCATCCATGTTAAACAAATGCAAACGTATACGCGTGGCTGCCGTGCACGCTGTCGAAATGCCTTGGATGCTCGACGCGCCGCTCCCGGCCCCGCCGGACGCGACGCTAAACGCTCGACACTCAGCAGTGTTATTCACGAACTTCGATCGTTACACAAAACGTGATTGGTTGATTTCGTAGAGCGGGGGATAGAACAGCGAATGCTCCATTGGTCTGAATGCACCTTAAGGAAACCGCCTTGCTATCAGCGCTGTGTCAGCGCTGCGGCAGCGTCGAGCCTAAAAATGGTATTCACTAATGCACTTTAAACGACACTGGCGCTCGGCGACGAATGTTGCGTAAGCTGGAACTACACTGCGTCGAGAGTTACCGCCTACAGTTCGACGACGAGCTGTTCTACGTTAGTGAATACAGTTTTTCGCAGCGCTGCGCTTGACGTCGAAGTGAAGGCTGTCTCGTCGTCGAGCTCGTTGATGAACGCAGCGTCGAATGTGTGAATAAGAGAATAGCATAGCAGGCCTACACTTTAGATATAAGCGGCCAGAGTGCTCACAAATATCTGAGCAGGTCTCTATTGCCATGGCGTTAGGGTGTGTTCAGATATTTTTGACCACCATCGCCCCTCCGATATATATAGGTGGGGTTACACCAAACGAGCGAATGCTCATTCTATCCCTACTTTACGAATTCGTTCGTTGCACAAAAAGTAATTCGTCGAAATTCGTTGATTTCGTAGAATGGGGGATAGAATGAGAATTCGGTCGTTTGGTGTAAACCCACCTTATGGCGACAGCGTTTGTAATGGACGTGAATTGACATGTGTGGAACGTGTTTTTAATGCAAACGTGGATATACAAAGAAAATTATGACTCAAAGTTGCATGTATTTCTATAAAGGCAATAACATGTGGTATACATCTTTGCAGTAGTTTATTTTCCTGTATGTGTTGACCTTCCATTCGTAAAAAGAGTATGTAGTCTATTATGTATTAGGGTATCAAGACAAACCACATTGGTTTAATGATACTTTTAAGGAAAGTGTATAATATTTTATTAAATTATGTCAATAAAAATAAAAAAATTAAATAAAAATAAATTGGGGAAGAGAAGGCACGAGAAATATATGGGCGCACTATGCCGCCACGTGCTTTCAGTTTCCGCACAAACGCTAATATATAGTAGAAACTAGAAACCTATTCAAGCAACTATTATAAAAGCTCGGATGACGGGAGCAAAAACTCATTTTTCACTAGTGATTAATTCAATATCGACTATTCTATCGACATTCATAATTATGAATAATTTCATTAAACTTCTTCAATAAAAAAAATTAAAAACGAAGCATTTTCCAAAATTAATGCAGGAACTTGGACTTCATGTATTAATCAAATGCGGTTAAATGTGAAGAAAAATGATGACCACAAAATTGATAAAGCAGTGGAAGAGTTTGATATACAAGTGAAAAAAAAAACTAATATATACCTGTTAAGTTATCTTTTTTAGAATTATAACTAACGTGAGACTCAAACATATTTAAATATTTATAACACGGGTTACTCACGTAATTTAAGTCGATAATTGCTCGACATGTTTCGATCCATTTAGAGGATCCTCATCATGGAGTATCCGCGACCAAAGCCCGACGTGTACTGCGGGCTTGCGCTCTGCTAGAGCGGGTGCTGGCCGCGGGCAGCGCTGGCGGGGGCGGCGAAGGAGGAAAACTACCCTCATTGTCACTTTTGTCGAAAAGCGGGTTGCACACAACACTCACTAAAATTCGGGTGTCGACTTATTTCGATGGCTTCCCGTATTTTCCGTGGCACGATGAACTTTTCTCTTGCAAGTACGGTGGCCTTATCGAACCTAATGTAGTGCGTCGAATCCGAATCCAATACGTGTTCCGTCACCGCAGAATCGAAATAAGTCGCCACCCGAATTTTAATCGTGATTGTGGTTGGTCAGTGCCACCTGGTTGGAAAACGGTTTTAGGTATTGCATCGGTAGACAGTGTAGACATGCCCTTATTACCTAGTGACGTAGTGAGTGTTGTGTGCAACCCGCTTTTCGACAAAAGTGACAATGAGGGTAGTTTTCCTCCTTCGCCGCCCCTGCCAGCGCTGCCCGCGGCCAGCACCCGCTCTAGCAGAGCGCAAGCCCGCAGTACACGTCGGGCTTTGGTCGCGGATACTCCATGATGAGGATCCTCTAAATGGATCGAAACATGTCGAGCAATTATCGACTTAAATTACGTGAGTAACCCGTGTTATAAATATTTAAATATGTTAAGTTATCGTTTGTAATATTTGTCCTAAGAAGAAAGATTGTCACCGCCTGCTTCTATATTAATCCAATTTCTGAACTATAGGCACTGGTCTCGCCGCTCTTTTGTTTGTGTTTATTTTATAACCCATAGTTCATAGCTTAGTAGCTCGCGGTGAGACCAGTGACTTTAGAACGAAGTATAGAACGGATTAAAAAGGGGAAACTAGGAGTACACTAACGCCATCTCTATCTTCAACAAACACATTCGTGACGCGTGCGCCGCTTGAACCCGTATCATGTTTCATTGATCGAGATCAAGATGAACTTGCGGCGCACGAGCGTACGAGTAGATGCAGTGCATATGGAAATAAACGATGTATGATATTTAGTTGATATTAGTCTATGTTTTTTGATGCATAGATATCATACTGTTTCGGGTTTCGATCGAATGTTATGAGTATAATTATAATAGATTTAGATCTCATTAGTAAAAAAATAATAATAATTATACTGTATATGTAAGTCTGTGAAATTTTTTGAGCTCATCCTAATTTCGTACTCATTAGGAGTATGTTAGTTACCTAATCCAATCAAATAGGTGTTAATTCAACTTTATTTATGCAATACTCATATGATTCGCTTCTGGACAGGTACATTCAATAGTCATAACAATATTTACGTTCAATCAAAAAGGTGGGTTCAATTTGTTTTTTTTTTAGTCTAAACGCCGCAGGTACTTACAATCGTGTTATTTTCTTCGGGACAACGATTAGAAGTTTTATAATCCGACGGCTTACCTGAAAATAAAGCAAAACTTAATTAGCTTCCTATTACACAATACACATAAAAGTATCATAAGGTGCATTTAGACCAAACGAGCATTAGCTCATTCTATCACTCACATTACGAAATTCGTTCATTACACTAATCGTGATTCGTCGAAATTCGTTGATTTCGTAGAGTGGGGGATAGAATGAGCGAATGCTCGTTTGGTCTAAATGCACCTTTAGGTATACCATTCGTCAGTAGAAAACAAAACAAATGTAATCAAATATGGCTGACTTTCTGAGCATTTCACGTCTTTGACACATATCGTGATTCGTGAAACACGTTCGCAGATATATTTTTACGGTAATACTGAAATATCAATAATTTTAACTAAAAATATATGTGTACTCAAGGTTTAAGGTTTTAAGTTGGTGAGAAAACCAAGATTGTGTCCTAAAAGTGCGTGATTTTGAACAAAATGCAAATATTTTGGTTTTTTACCTTTTTTGTTTTTTAACAAACATAGGTATGATAAAACTTATAGCTTTAACAGTCTCTTGCGCTTAAATATTGTAAATTCCTTTAATCATGAAGCTCTTTATACTGTTTATAGCCTAATAAATATTATACCTACATAGATACATACGAGGTTTTGCAGTAAAATGTACCTAATACAGTCCTTAGAAATGTCCATATCTTTAAGGAATTGCATGAAAACGATTACTGAACACACGTAGTAGCGAACAAAACGATCATTATTTCCATAGTGACTCCTATCATCTTCAAAGATCCTATCTAAACTAAGAAACATTAATCAAAGATACATTTCTACCCATGAATGGTATCCCATATAAGGCCCTCTCTCCATATAAGTAGTTCCTTACCACCCACGCAATAGTTTAATAAGCTCCGTACTGTCATTTTGTAATAATTTAATAATGTTGGGGCATTTATAAGCCCAAACGGCATACGATGTATTTCATACTGTCCGTACCATGACTTTGCAAGTATCGGTAACGAGGTTTTACTCGATACGTAAAGCAGACCACCGCGCTCTCTCCAATATAATATAATGTCAGTGTGAGCGCAATAGAATGCATTACGTATCGAATAAAACCTTACGTATCCTTTACTTTCCAACTCATGGTACGGTTACTGTAAGCTATGCGTGTAAGTTTCTCATATTTGTATGGCGCTAACATTATTATATTCTACGTGTGAATTGCTTGACCAATTGTGAGTATTGTCCCAAAAGCACTTGTGAATACACGACTTAAATAAATCATGACTCTATTGTCTTTACATCGTAGTTCTTACTTCTATTCTTTTTAGGGTTCCGTACGTTAAAAACAAGACCCTATTAATGAAACTTCACTGTTCATCCTTTTGACTGTCTTTTTTTATCAATTTCATTGAATTAGGGGCATCAACAGTAAAACATAAATAAATACGATAAAATAATAAGCTAATAACAAGGCAATACAAGATATAATATATAAAATATTTCAATTTGAACATTCTACAGTGTTCGACCACTATGAAGACAATTCTGACAGCTGTCAGTTCAATATATTATTTGTCAACAATGTCATTTTTTTCTAGCCCTGTAGTGACCAGCATTAAGTATACATTTGTCAACACCCCAACGCTTCCCGAGGTTGTCGTAAGCGTCGACTAAGGGATTGAAGTGTCACTAACCATTCTTTGATAGAAAATTTATTTATTTATTTTATCTTCATTGCACAAAAGAAAATCTTATCGTACAAAAGGCGGACTTAAGGCCACAGAGCATTCTCTACCAGTCAACCTTAGGGCAAAACAGAAAAGAATATAGGCGGTGCAACTGGCAATAAAAAGATACATACATAAATATACCTAAATACACTTACATAAATACATAAAATTGATGATGGGCAGCAGCATCATCATAGTGGATACACTACTGCGACCAACCCGCTTCCGCAGCGTGGCGATTATAGGTTTTACTTCCTAATGCGTCCATGTGAACTGCGTATAGGTTAAGTAGAGGCTGTTGTCCAGTACGCTTAGTTCATGATTGGTGCGACAGTATGTCTTTGCGAGATAGATTTCTCGTCTTTTACTAACTATATTAATAAAAGAGGGTCGTGCCAATAATGTGCAACCGTACTGCAGTGGTCGCTTTGACCGAACACTGTAGGTACGAAACCAATCGTGCGCGAGTTTGACTCGCACTTCTCCGACTATTTACTACCAACATAAAAGGACAAACACGTGCTTCAAACCGGTACGGTTTTTGCCGTTCCGTACTTAGCGGTTTTTTCTTTGGAATGTCGTATTCGATACATAATGGAACGCGTATCCCCATTATTTGTAATTCCGATGTTACCTACTTACTGCACTGCGTTCGATTTGTTTTAATTATAAAGTGGTAATAGCCACATGTAGAAGAAAAAGTCATTAACGCGCATTCAAGTTGTGTAATTCAAAATCCTTAAGGTGTATTTAGATCTAACGAGCATTCGCTTATTCTATCCCCCACTCTACGAACTTCGTTCGTTACGCAAAACGTGATTCGTCGAAATTCGTTGAATTCGTAAAGTGGGGAATAGAATGAGCGAATGCTCGTTTGGTCTAAATGCACCTTTAGATGTTTCCATTTGTTAGCAGAAAACAAAAAAATGTAAACAAACTTAAAACCTTGCACTATTTCATAATCAGTATAATTGCGCACTTTTAGAACACAATCTTGGTTTTAATACCAACTCAAAACCTTGATTTATGGATGTATACATTTTTAGTTGAAAATATTGCTATTTAACGGTATTAACGTAAAAATATGTCTGCAAACGTGTTTCACGTCAAATGCTAATTAAAGTCAGCCATATTTGTTTATATTTGTTTGGATTCTAATTACGTTTACAGCGACAGTATCTCACGGCGATAGACTATCTATCCCACTTTTACTAGCATACTTAGAAAAATATGGGAATCTGTCTAGCGATAAATGTCCAATTTTTTTCCACGCTAACATCTATCTTTACAGGTATTTAGACAATAGCGTAACTATTAACATTATAATTATATTCTTTACCCTAACAAAAATATATAAATTATACTAAATTATGGCGCATATAACACAGTGTGTACAAAATTGACTTTGAGAAATCAGTCAGAGAACAACAAAACAGATCAATGTTCTCAGCTACCAGCATATTATGCGTTCGGTACCTATAATTATAAAAACAGCAAAAATACCTAAAGGCTGAATGTTATAATAATTTCATAGTTACCTATTATAGTTATTATTTTAATCAATAAGACAACTTTTTTGACATTGATTTCGGCCTCCGGCATTTTCCAGCAATGATGTGAAGGTTACTGTACCTATTTAATAGTAAGTTTATGGTTACACATTGTTGCTACACAGATTTTATTATTTTACCATGAGGACATTCACACAACGTACATTCGTTTGTTTTCCAGGATTTTTCTCTGTCATTCCAACGTAGACGTCATTAGAGTGACAGACAAATCCTCGACATTTGCGGATTTCAAAGTTCGCGGTAGGGCCGCAGAATGCTTAGCCAAGTTGCCAATCGCTAACGCTTATTAGTAGCGTATCATAGTTTTCCTTCTCTGTCACTCTTTCATATTAGTGCAACAAAGACAGCTGCCTTACGTTTACGATTGGCGATTAAGCGTTAGCGATTGGCAACTTGTCTAAGCACTCTGTTCCCTGATTTCTTCAGACCGATAAATGGTCAGGGAAACCCCATCCATTCTATTGAATGAGTTGGCCATATATGCTACATGTGGCGGGAGCAAAAACGATCCTGTGCCAATTCCCTGCAAAACCGGTCGGTTGGCCTGAGGGTGTAGGGACGGGACACTTATCGATAAATCTGGTCACAATCATCTTATTCGTTTTTATTAAAAATGCATTCCGCACTCCAAGCACGAGTGTGACGATTGCACGATTACTGTAGATAGAACAGGTAGTCCGTTTTACGTAGGAGATATGGTCACCTAAAGGTGGATTTAGACCAAACGAGCAAATGCTCATTCTATCCCCCACTCTACGAAATTCGTTGATTTAGAACAGATCTCGCAGTTTCTACTCCGAACTTGTGATAATCGAAAAAGTATATTCCTAAATTACGCGTTTACGTTGGTTCATCAAGGCCTCTAAATATAATAAAAGTGAATGAGACTTTATCTTCATTTGGTCGACAACATGTATTCAGAGTTCTTAATTTTGGTTTATATAATTTTTATTATAGAAAACGATCAATAAACAATACCGAAACTAGCGATGGATAAGTTTCTAATGATTGGACAATCCATAGCCGATCTTTACTTTACTACTGTTGTTAATAGGTACATATGTACATAACTATTTCTGACCAACAAATAATGCAAGTAATATTTTTGTACTTTCCTCTAAAGTTTGTTTGGATATCTTAACCACAACTCTACATATCACGACCCCAATCCGTAACAACAAATAAAAAATTGCATAAAATATCGATATCTGTATCGATATGTGTATGGCATGATAATGCCATGCAACATCACTACTCCAGAATGCAGCGCAGTGCCTACGTGAATGAACACCGCCGCACTTACCTCTCTCTCCAACCTCAATCCTTCCTTGTGAGTTAGAATAGGATGGGAGAGGTCACGAAAGGATTATAAAGCTGTAAAAGTTTTTGGTACATATATAGTTGTCCTGTTTGTTTGAGAGTCGTGTCCTGATCTTTGAGATTTTGGTTTAACGGGTTAGTAACTTCAATTGCTTCCAGGAAAATGCGTGTCTTGTTGTCCTGTTGGTATATTACGCGTTTGGAAGGAGAAGATATATAATATTTGAATTTCACGAAACAACGTGACTTTTTTCAACAACATACATTGCAAAAAAAGAGTAAAGTCCTTTGCCACGTAGTAGTTACCAAAATAGGCTACCAAAAAAAAAATTCAGGGAAGCATAGGTATTATGAGAGCTCCACTGCTAGACAAATGCAAACATAGAAATATTCATGTGTTTCACGAGACAGCAAGACCTTTTCAACAACAGACATTGCATTGTATGAATGCCATCAACAGGGTCGATGCAGAAAAAGAGTAAAGTCCTTTGCCCAGTAGTAGTCACCAGAATAGGATATCAAAAAAAAAAAAAGATTCAGGGATGCATAAGTATTATGAGAGGTACACTGCTGGACATACACCTCTCCTAATATCTACGCATTAGGAGGTAAATGCCTTTTCAGGATTTGAACCCTGCAGGCAGTTTTCTGGAAATTATCAAAATTCACAGTGAAGCAATTTGATATGCTTAATAAGATTTGTAACAGTTTGAAAGGTTTTGGGTATTTTCAGTTTGTCAGTTCATAAGATTCGTAACAACGAAATTTGAGAGCAAGCAAGAATTTTCTTCAAACAAGAACTTCTCACGTCATTATATTGTCTATGGTCAATCACGTTTTTGATGTTCTCCTGCACCATTAAAATTAAAATTTAATTGGATTTCTTACAAATTTTTGATTCTTTACAGTTTCGTGGCTTTTCCAAGGTAGTTTAGTTATCCACCTTGGAAAAGCCACGTAACTGTAAAAAATCATGTTAAGGTGGTTTTACACCAAACGAGCGACCAAACACAAAACGTAATTCGTCGAAATTTGTTGAATGATTTCGTAGAGTGGGGGATAGAATGAGCATTAGCTGGTTTGGTGTAAATCCATCTTTAGTAGAGCGTGCATCATACTTTCTTCTACCAAACTATGCCACTTTTGTCCCCCGGGTGACGTCTTTATTGGGCATGACAGAATAACAACAAAATAACGTGATGGACCTAGCAATGTACAAGTTGCAGATTCTCAAAATTGCGGAACGTACTCGGAAATTTCCAAAAATTTTGATGAGAATTTAAGAGTTAGTTCTCATTGAGAATATTTTCATGAGAACTTATAAAAAAGCGTTATGAAGAATGTTGTATTTCACAATTCAGTAAACAAGTCATAAAATTTAGATACCTTAAAAGGCATGTGTATACAACGGTTTTGGCATGATTAGATAGTTTGTGAAATTCAAATTGCCGAGAACATTTTAAAAAGATTTTCGCAACTTATGAAACTTCTCCTCGGTACATTGCTAGATGGGCCCCTATATGAATAAACAAACGGTATGTTGCATACTTGTTATCCCGACAGCCATCAGGATCTACCGTTTCTTGGAACAGACTGTTAGCCGACGAACAGTCTACTGCGTTTACACTTGCAGTGCTTCTGTTTTCTTAATGTGGCTTGGCGATCTTCGTATCCCCGTATACAAACGATTGATCGTCCAATCTTCAGTTAGTGTCTGTCATTTGAATTTTAGCTTTGTCATTTTTTTACTTATAACTCGAGAAAAGGAACAGCGATAATTTTAACTAACGGATACTGTTATGAAAGATCTGAAAATCAGACCTTAAATTATAATCATCATCGATTTCGTGTTCTTAAGTTTCATAACTATTATTTTGTTGACACTGTTTAAAATGATAGTACACGTGTAAGTAGGTAAGTAATCTCGTACTAACGAGAGTTTTAGAAGCCCGAATTCATAGGTGCAAGACTATAAACTCGGGATTCATATCTTTTTACCGATCGTGATGCTTTCTTTTCATCACATCTGTGACCGAAAAAATAAAATCTAAAACAAAATAATAAGTAAACTCCCCAGGAACATTTGACCAAAGGCGCGCTTAGAAAGTAGGTGATCATCATCATCATTTATTTAAATATATAAGTAATACATGGAAGACATTTTCTGTTCTATTCGGAAATACGAAAATTTCACAAGCTACATTAAGAATCTTCAACTCTTCAGGACAGGTATATACAGCTACCTATTACTAAAAAATCTTGTTAATTAAATACAGAACATAAATGATGAATGCAAAGCACTATAATTAACTTATCTCAAGGGTATCAATATGATGTGGATTACGTCCGCATTCGAGATCAATACGATCTATACCGTAAACTTGTCTGCAGTTATGGATATTTATTTATTTATTTATTTATTTATTTAGCTATTAAGGACATCAACAGCAATTACAAAATACTTAATCTATGAACATAAACAGTAAACAAAGCCAATTAAAGATATCCACAACTTGACAGTTAAAGTACCTACCTACAATTGCGTACATGCAAACCGCAAGTCAAGTGGGTACTTCATTACAAAAACTACCACGGAGATGCATTTAAAACTAAAAGAAAGGAAACAAAGTGCAACAAAGTTTGAAAAATTACGCATGGGTGTGTGTGTTTATGTGAGTGTGTGTGTGTGTGTGTGTGTGTGTGTGTGTGTGTGTGTGTGTGTGTGTGTGTATCAGGGTACAGTAATTACAAACGCAAACAATTAATAACTGCAGATTTGAACGAAATTTTTGACAGAAGGAGCTATTCGTAGAATGGGTGAATTTTGGGCATAGTTTGTGTGGGCGAAAGGAACAAAAAATAGTCTGCGAGATGTATGACGCGTGCGGGATGTAGGGGTACAGTAAGACAACTCAGCCGTGAGCTCGGGGCTGTCCAGACGGCCATTAACAATGTCGTGCAACAGACACATGTCCATCATCTGCCGTCGCTCTTGGAGGCTGAGCAGGTTGTGCCGCTTGCAAGCAGCTTCATACGTCAGGTTAGACCGTGTCAATCCTGCCTTGAAGTTGAGAAGGCGGACAAACCTACGCTGTATGCGCTCAATCCGCTGGATGTGAACAATGTATTGAGGTGACCAGACAGTGCTCGCATATTCTAGGACGCTCCGAACATAAGCTGCGTAAATCACTTTTATGCAGTTGAAATCTTTAAACGGAGAGCATACCCTCATAACGAAACCTAGGCTTTTGTATGCTCGGCTAGTAATATTATCTACATGTTTTTCAAAGGTGAGTTTTGAGTCGAGCGTTAAACCGAGATCGCATGCAGTGTTAACACGCATAAGCGGTTGTCCATCAATGTTGTACACAAATGAAGTGGGATGTGGACTACGCGTAAAAGAAATCTGGATACATTTCGAGGCATTTACAGAAATTCTATTTATTTTATAAAATTCTGTGAGTCTATCGAGATCTTGCTGTATAGCTAAGCAGTCGTCTATGGAAGATATGCTAGAGAATATTTTTTTGTCATCCGCGTAAAGAAGAAACCTGGCATTTTGGAAAACGGTATAAATATCATAAAGGTAAACTCCATACAGCAGAGGGCCAAGAATAGAACCTTGGGGAACTCCCGAGGGGATGGAAATATAGTCAGATTTATGTCCTCCGACAATTACAGCTTGCTGTCTCTTAGAAACATACGATGTAACCCAACGGAATAAGTCACCTCGCAGACCCAGTTTATACAGCTTGCGAAGCAGGATGACGTGATCCACCCTGTCAAAAGCTTTTTCAAAATCGGTATAGATGACGTCAACCTGCTTCCGCCTGTCCATCTGTCGCAAGACAAAATTCAAGAACTCCACGAGGTTAGTCGTAGTAGAACGGCCCTTATAAAAACCGTGCTGCTGAGGCGGAATGCCGCGAGATAAGGTAGGATATATAATTTCACTGATAGTCTTCTCAAAAACTTTAGAAAAAACGTTTAAAATGGAGATGGGACGGTAATTTAGAATTTTAGTTTTAGACCCTTTTTTATGAATAGGCAAGATGTGTGCCTCTTTCCATTTAGATGGAAAAGTCCCTTCAGAGACTGACTTTTTAAATATAAGACTCAAAGGGGCGCAGAGGCTCTCAGCACACTTAACTACGAAGTAAGAAGGAATGCCATCACTTCCAGCACCACCATTTATATTTAGGCGTCTAATGTGTTTCAAGACATTCGATGGTGTGATTACAGCGGAACAGATTATACTACCGTCGTCACAAAATGGAGGTGCTAACGTATGAAACGGATAAGAGCTGGCAGGTTGCTGAAAGACGGAGTTGAAAAAGCTATTAAAACCATCACATATACTAGGACCATCGGAGTAAACAGTTCCATTGAGTTCAAGGGACCGGGGGTATGATGAACCCCCACGTCTAGCTTTAACAAATGCCCAGAAACGCTTAGGATCCTTTTTAATGCCGGATTGTACAATTCTTACGTAATTGAGGTAGCACTCCCCTTCAAGCTTTTTATGACGTTTCCGTAAGAGGGAGAACTCTTCATAATCACGAGGATTTTTATAGCGTTTCCACTTAGAGTGTACCTTAGCCTTTTCTTTAATAACGTTAATGAGCGCTCTGCTAAACCAGGCAGGATAACGACGAGTGTTTGAGCAGCGTTTTAATGGAACAAACTTTGTGATCATTTTGTCAATAATACCATAAAAAATGTCTACGTCCGCGTCGACAGTCTTACATTGTAGAAGCTCTGCCCAGTTAACCTCATCCAGGTAGCTACAAATCGACGTACATATAGTATTAATTCTGCAGTTAATAATAAAATTACTTTGGTATGTATAAAGTAATGTCAACGCATGAATTCTTATGTTGCGTACCACGTAGAATAAATGTAAGGCAAGGCTTTTGCTAGTATATTGCAATATACTAGCAAAAGCCTTACAATTATTTACAACGTAAGGCAAGGCTTTTGCTAGTATATTGTAATATACTAGCAAAAGCCTTACATTTATTCTGCGTGGTACGCAACATAAGCATTCATGCGTTGACATTACTTTAAAAAATCACAATAACATAAAAAAAAACTATGCATACATACGATAAACCTTAGAACTTAAAACCAAAGCTAAAATATCAAAACTTTAAGGAACACTTTTTATCTGCATTTTTGTTAAATTATCATTAATCGATCTTTCATATTTTACAGACAAACGGGTCTTAATCGCGTAATCGATCTTACTGATATTGTGTCTGTATCCATTCTTTTTACAATAATTCTTAATTATCCTAATAGGCACTAACACAAAAATCACACCTATGTTTAAAACAGTACTTAATTTAAAAAATCATTGGTTGAAACCTGGCATTCATTAAAAAATACCAATACATGCAGCCATGTTAATACCATAATGTAAAATAAACCATAGAGAACAAACTAGTTCGCGTATCGCCGCGCGCGCCGGTCAATGACCCCAACATGGCGCCAAAATAGAACTGCCGCCATTTTCTAACCTCGAAATTTGTAACAAACTTTGATAATTATTCACACTTCATGTGTGAAGAATCGAGGTGATAAAATGGTGAAGGCACGGCTTTTGTTTTAGTATGGTCGTGTGATTTTGAACTACTTATGTAATGTGCGGTTTTGACTAACTTTAACTTGCATTAAGGGTAATTTTATCATTCCGCTATTTCTTAACATTGAAATAAATCTTTAGTTGAAATATATTCATGATAATAATTAATTGATAAGCAACTTATCTTATTAAGTATTTTAGTGAATACTTTACTGATTTAGTGAATACATTATATCATAGGTACGTATTATCATTACTTGAGGCCAGCGACAAAAATGGGACTATTTACTAAAAGGTTCACAATTTCTCCAAAGTTAATAAAACTAAAAGCAACTTAAATAAATTAATTTGAGTATAAGAACCTATTCCAATGCCATATTTTGCAATACACAATGTGTAAGTACTCGTAATAGGAGAGGCCTAGGTCCAGCAGTGGACTATAGTAATATGTAACCAATAGTTTTTTTTCCGATAAGCAACCACAAACAAAAGAGAAATGTATTAATATTGTTAATATCCCAGAAAAGGTCTAATCGCTGAAAAAAATCAGAAATTGCTTCGTCTTCTAGATTAGTAATAAACACTTTGTACTAGTAACACAATAGCAGGTCGCCAACACACACTGAAAAAAGTGTTTATTACTAATATATTCGACGAAGCAAGTTCAGATAATTATGATAGAACTTCACTTAAGGTAAGTTCGTTTAATCATCAAATATACTGCGAGTAAACCTAGACAGAAGGCCTAACAAACACGGTCGATAGGTTGCCTCTTTGTTGCACTTGCAAAATCATACGTTAGAGTAACAAGGACGCAATACATCGATAGTAGCAAACCTAGACAGGTCCCAGACGAGAACCGGACGGAGCGATACAAAACGGGAAAATAAATAACTTGAACTGTTGAAGTTTTATTTAGAAGTAGTGTTTACTGTTCACGGCTTTCATTTATTTTTATTTGTTTGCGAGTTTCCTGGCGAATGAAAGTCTGGGTGTGATTATTTTGAGCCGATTTCAAAAACGATGGAGGTTCGACATTAGACCGAGAAGTGGTTTGAATTACGAATAGGATTTATAAGAGTTCGTTACGTTTTCATCTACGGAGCTAATAGTAATTTGGATGACTTTAATTTTTAGTTAGTAGAATACATTTGACACCACCCCAACTCTTCCCGTGGGTGTCGTAAGAGTCGACTAAGGGACACGGACCAAATTATTTATTGATGATTGATGATGCAGGCAGGCAGCAGCATCATCGTACATACAACACAGTACTGCGATCGCCAATCCGCTTGCCCAGCGTGGCGGCACGATTACGGTACAAGAAAATTAGGGTTCTAGAAGCCTTTCATATGTCTACAGGAAAGATTTGTAAACTTATTGAAAAAAATGCGAATTTCATTTTGTGTGTCATATTTTATAGATGCATAGACTTTCAGTGACACTTCAAACCCTTAGTCGGCTCTTACGACACCCGCGGGAATAGTTGGGGTGGTGACAAATGTATTCTTACTGCCGTCACCACACGGCCATTACTGCGTTCGCCAATCCGCTTGCCCGGCATGGCATTTACCTCCTAATACGTCTATACCTACACCATAGTTAATAGGAGAGGCCTAAGTCCAGCATCGAACTCATATAGGCTGATGATGTGATGTGACAGACTTTCAAGTGCATCCAATAAGCAGTTCTCATGGTTTGTTGACGTCTTTCAATCGATATCAAATCTTCGATTGACTCCAGTTAAGACCAGAACCCCTTCAATTGATATATGCGGGTCTCATTGAGTTTAATTTCTACGAATAATGACGGTCACGGGTAAAATTGTTAGTCAAATGACAAATCATTCAGGCTGCCTGAATTCAGTTAGTAATATATGATTTTTGGAGACTAGGTAGGAAACTATAACAAAGGTATAGGTAATTTCACCAGAGTTGAGGTGAATGATTACACACACATCCAAATAAAGTACTAATTGCAAAAAATGTAGTGAATGAATGAATGATTTGCTTCAAAATATTGAAGGAAATCCCTTGAACAAACTTTTTGGGCATTCTTACAGTTGCAATTGGGTTTGCTGTCAGTACGGATAAAGAACACTTATTTTAAATTCCCCGTGTATTTACATGACATGTTGCTGAGTGCGTGACCTCAACTCTCGTGGAACTATCTATACTTACAGTGAGTAGGTACCTATGTAAAGTATTTTTAAGTTAGAGAATTGAAGATCTTAACGAGTGGCGATAAATTGAAACACGACCGAAGGCACTGTCTGCTTAAAAAGCACGACGACAAAAAAAATCAAGTAAACATAGGTGCTCTTTTTACGCGCTAGTGCAGAAAAGGAAATTTTTTTGGTCGAAACTTCGGAAGGCCACCTGTACCTACTGAAAAACGTCATACGAGACACGTTCGAAATGGAAATTCATTACTCGTGTTGATTTAAAACTCCATTCCGTTGTATCACCACTCGTTGGGAACTTAATTTTTTTGGCACTTGTATCGTAATGTAGTATTCAAGTGAACGCAATAAAAGCAAATCTTTTAGCAAAGCGGAAGATAAAAAGTCTATGATATCATCATTGCGCCACAATCCGAAACTCTGTAAAACCCAAAAGAATGAGTCATTCCATGTAAAAGGAAGTAAGCAATAAGTTATTTTGACTACTAATGGCTTACTTTTATTTATTATATCCTATCTCGACTACTAAACAATTACACTCTAGAATTAACTCGCTATGTTGTAAAGTGATATACAGGGTGGAAATGAATATGCCGACAAACTTTAAAGGTGCATTCCTGACTATATTTTGAGACTATAATGTCGTATGAACTTTTATGGATTCGGCTTAGTTTCAGTCTTTAAAAACTTTTCTTCGTCGTAATTCACGGAACTTGTTTGATTTTAAATACTCATCGGTTGTTGTTACAAAAATTCTACTTAAACAAAAAAGTAATTAAAATCACACGAGACAAGGTATGTAATTTTTCGGAGGGCCATATCTACTGAAAAACGTTGTACGATACACGTGCGAAAAGGAAATTCGTAACTCGTTTCGATTTAAAGCACTCCCTTCGGTCGTGCTTTAATTTATCGCCACTTTTTTCGCACTTCGACGCGTATCATGAATAAAGCATCTTTAGACAATATCTTGTCGTAATTAGAATTCTAACATTGAAGTACTAGAATTCTAAATGCAAGCGCATACTATTTTGGAATACAGCGTTGTTCATAAGCAACGACTTATGATATCGTAATGTACATATTATTACTTCTTTTGACGTCTAATCAGCATACTCATTCCCAGCCTGTATATGCGACACCTTTAAATAAACCGAGTGCTACCAAATACTAAGAAATAACTGACAGCCGCTTGCGCATACCAAACGTCACCTTACTCTTTTAAAATCGGAACGACGTAAGTCGAGGGAGGGAGTTAGAAAGTGTAGCGTTTTTCTTTGAAGGTGGAATAATGAAGTGAGATAAATTGACAATCAACACCCTCTTGATCGTCCATGAATGTATTTAAACGTCCCTCGGCAGTGGCGTATCTAGGGGGGGGCAGGGGGGGCTCGTGCCCCGGGCGCCAAATTAGAGGGGACGCCAAATCGCCCAACATTTTTTAATTTCCTTTTGCATAATTTATTATACCTATGTTAAAAAATTGAAAATCTGTATGCGTTATCTATCAGAAGGGGCGCCAAATCAGCCAACATTTTTTGATTGCCTTTTGCATAATTTATACAATAAAAAAAAATTAATTCATAAAATGATAGATTGGCACGTTTTCCGGGCGTCAAATTAAGCGGGGCGCCAAATCAGCAATTTATTTTGATTTCCTTTTGCATAACTTACACATAAAGAAAATCTTCATGTATAAATTAAATTTAAAAAATGCTAGATTGGTACATTTTCCCTGGGCGCCAAATTAGGAGGGGCACCAAACAAGTCAAAATGTTTGATATTTTTGTGCATAATTTATACATAAATAAATCAAAAATATTTATTGTAAATATGTATATAGGGGACGCCAAAACGGCCAAGATTTTTGATCGCCTATTGCATTACCTATTTGTACATTAAAAAAATGTAAATTCATAAAATTCTAGATTGGTACTTTTTCCCGGGCGTCAAATTAAGCGGGCGCCAAATTAGCAATTTATTTTGATTTCCTTTTGCATAACTTACACATAAAGAAAATCTTCATGCGTAAATTAAATAATGCTAGATTGGTACATTTTCCCTGGGCGCCAAATTACAGCCTGGCAAAAAAAGAGTAGAAATTAAAAAGTGGCAACATTGTAGTGTCGTCCCGTTTTCTCACGCATATTGATTTGAAAGGGACGACACTACGATGTTGCTACTTTTTAATTTCTACTCTTTTTTGCTAAGCTGTAGGAGGGGCACCAAACAAGCCAAAATTTTTGATTTCTTTGTGCATAATTTATACATAAATAAATCAAAAATATGTATGCGTAAACTATTAGAGGGGGCGCCAAATCGGCCAAGTTTTTTTATTTCCTTTTGCATAAATGATACATTAAAAAAATGCTAGAGATATGGCAATTTACATTTTCCCCGGGTGTCAAATTAGGCAGGGCTCCAAATCAGCAATTTATTTTGATTTCCTTGTGCATAATTTATACACAAAGAAAATCATTATGCGTAAATTCAGAAAATACTAGTTTGGTACCTATATTTTCCCGGGGCGCCAAATTGTGGAGGGCTCCAAACCAACTAACAATCACCCGAGTTAAAAAGAAGTTTTTACACATGTATCGAACGACTTTTTTCATAACAAGTGCCTTAAAAACGCACGGCGATTTTTTTTTACGCACGCGAAGCAAAGTTTACTTTTCCGCACTAGTTAGGTAAAATATTTTCCCCCCTACACGTAAAGTGGCGATGGATTTACTGCTAGCAATGTCGATATTAGGTGTTAACTTTGGAAAATGAGAGGGGGGGGGGGGCGCAAATTTGGCGCTTGCCCCGGGCGCCATTTACTCTAGCTACGCCCCTGTCCCTCGGGAAACAAAATATAAACAGGTTTGGTATTTTGAGTTTCTTTCATACATAGTATGGGAAGTAATCCTTTTAATTAGTTTTTTTGATTGCCCTGAAAATCTATACTTAACTCGAATATTCGCAATCATTTGAATTTAATTTTATTATCACATGGCATATTGCAGGAGTCCGCTGGATGCGGGTGGCACAGGACCGGTCATTGTTGCAATCTTTGGGAGAGGCCTATGTTCAGCAGTGGACGTCTTTCGGCTGATATGATAATGGGCTTATTCTTAAAATGCTGATTCACCTAAGATTGAGGTAGAACCCTCGATATTTTTTCTATTTATATCGAGCGTGTAGCTATAAAGCAGAGTGTTACAAGTAATTTAAGACGACTTAATAAAGTTCTCTCGATACAAAATGAAATCGAAAGTTTGACATATATTTATTATGCTGCAACCCACTTCGTGTTAAACTGTCATTATGTCACAAACATTATTATGTATTTTACATTTTATTCCAACTATCGAAACTTGGAACAGTGCCAACTGTCAGATAAACTAATATACAGTAGAGTTCATAAATATGTATGCATGTCTACTTTAACCCATTGAATTAAGATGAACATTTGTATAAAAATAATTGTCAGCCTCCGTAATAGCCAAGTTGATAGTGGCCCTGTCTACGAAGCAAATCCCTGCGAGGGAAGTATTTGTGTATTTATTCATCTCGAATATTCGTTCCTTGGTCATGTCTGTCCTATGTATTTAAGTTTCTATATGTATCTATTATAACAATATAATATATACCGTCGCTTGGTGCCCACATCACAAGCCTTAATTGAGCTTACCGTGGGACTAGGTCGACTTGTGTAAGGTGTCCCAAGATATTTTATTTATTTATTTATGAACGCGACTAGAGAGATATAATAGAACTATATATTTACCTACACAGAATCTACGGTACATCATCATCATCATTATATTTAAGAGCTTCGCTTTTGTCGCTGAAACAGTCTCCAGTACTGTCTATCCTCTGCCATGTATTTCATCTCCTTGGACAACACGGTAACATAATATAACTTGATATCATTGGTAACCAAATCTTAAAAAAACTATTCCCTAAAAAAATAACTGTACGTCTAAGTAAATCCATAAACTTGGAAAGGAATTACTCAACAGTAAGAAAACCTGCTCTAGAAGGACAAAAACACCCACACAAAGATGTAATCTATTCGATAAGCCCAGAAGCATCGAGTTACAAAGGCCTATTTATTTTTATACTGCCCAGTAAGGCTTTAAAATAAATCTAATCAATTAGGCTAATTGCCGGGAATCTAATTAAAAAAAAAACCGTAGTCTATGCCACTGCGTGATTAGAAAAAAAAGAGTTCATTAATGGAACGTTGCCGCCTATTTTGAATTCGGAATGTTGGAGGCACACCGAGTGCGGATAGTAAAAGTGTAATTGCTTACTTTTATGTGTGTCTGTTTTTATGAGCTTTCTGACTCAGAGCTTAGGCAAAATCTAGGTCATTCTAAGAAAATTGTTGTACTTTCATAGAAAGTTAGTGAACTAATTTCATTGTGTGTAATCTACACTTTGTTTAATTTATGCCTTGTACTTTTATCAATTATGTCGATATGTTTAATTCCTTACCTCCTTATTCATAAATTTCTAGTTTTGTCCCTTTCGGTCTTTTAAATATATCCACAAGAGAGAAAGGTACAAACAATACTTAGCGGCTTGTTAAGTTTGCAGTCGTTTATGAATAAGGGGATTAATTTTCATATTACGCAAACATCACTTTTACTTGTTATACCCAATTAATACTCGTCTTAAGGTGTAGAAACAAAACAATTATTTGTAGGTTAGTTAACTTGTTTAGCAGCTAAAGGTGCATTTAGACCAAACGAGCATTCGCTATTCTAACCCCCTACTCTACGAAATTCGATCGTTACGCAAAACGTGATTCGTTGATTTCGTAGAGTGGGGGATATAACAGCGAATGCTCGTTTGGTCTATATGCATCTTTAGCTGGTAAACAAGTTAACTAACCTACAAATAATTGTTTTGTTTCTACAACCACTACATTTGTCATATATTATTATGAGTTAATTGATACTTATCTAATATTTTCTTCGGTTACCGCGTGGATTACACATGAAATAAAACTATGAAGACGAATAAACACGCTGACGCCATCCGCAGACCACGAACCCTGCAAAGTGTTCGAAACGTCGGAATGAAGTTGTAGTTAGTTAATATACGCGAGTTTATCTGTTTTCATAGTTTTATTTGATACTTATCTATCAAATAAGGCTCAATCACTACATAGTATAAAATAAAGTCACTTTTTCCGTCCCTATGTCCCTTTGTACCCTTAAATCTTTAAAACTACGCAACGGATTATGATGAGATTTTTTTAATAGGTAGAGTAATTCAAGAGGAAGATTTTTATGTAGGTATAATACCCGTGCGAAGCCGGGGCGGGTCGCTAGTTAACTCATAATTGGGAGATTTTTCGCGATTTTTTAGTTGTCTCCATAAAGAAAGATGCTCAGCCTGACCGTACCTAGTATACCCTGTTAACTCATGCTCAGCAACCCAAATGTCATCGTGTATAGGTTTTAGAACTGCATCCACTCCTGCTGTATCCCGGCCTTACATCGTCGTTGGCAACAATTTACCGAATTCCCTGCCGACTGCTATATTGTTTTTGTTAGCCGGTTGTTCACCCGTAGGGCTGCGCTGTGTTCGGTTACAATCGACATTTCGATTCGAATGCCATTCGTTCCATTACGTTGACTTTAGGGAATAGTGTTGGTTTTTGGTTTTTCGGAATGCGAAACTTATTTCTTTTACTGAATTCATTCCAAACCGTTTTTATTCTACTCTATTTTAACAATAGTTAAAAAAGTTTGTCCTATTTTTAGCACAAAATATATTATTAGGTGGCCGGTATTTAGTTTGCTGTTTATTTTACTATGTCATTAGATTAAAAGTTATAATTTATCGGTACGAAGAGTCTACTCTGTGAAAGAAAACGATATGAACAATGTATCGAATTTCAGGATATGTCCAAAAAAATATATGCTTTCTATTGAGTTGGAAAAAAGTTTGTTTTTGTAACTAAAACAGGTATGCTAAATAGCTAGAAGGATTTGCCACTTTTCATCATTACACTTGGCTACAAAATATACTCAAGTAACTCACTTTATTTTCATATTTACTACAGGAAATCAGGAAAAACTTAATCTCTAAAAAAAACCGAAAACCTAAAAATTGCAACTTGTTGTTCCACACTTGAATGTTCTTAGATTTGTTCTCGCAAATTGTTTTTTTTTTCACTATAAGATCAAAAAGCAATAATTTAAATAATACAAAAGGACAAAAAAATATTCAAATCCCTACCGAATTATATGACTATAATTCTACAATCTATAAACGACACTTGGCCATCCTGAAATAGGATAACTCCAAAAGCTTAAAAAAATACCTGTTTAAACTATCGATCCTTTAAAAGTTCAAGTTATTTTTAGCCGCAACACTAACAGAAGAAAGGGCGTCGTGTGCGCATCACCCAATTAATCTAAAAAAACACCATTCCCTTTAAAGCAGTGCACATAAGATCTAAATTCCAGTAGCAGTGAAAAAAACAAAAGTAATAACAAATTTGTGACGTCAGAAGCCTTTGCGTGAAATGAAATGCCACCGTTCTCTAATTCGAAAGCAAGAAAGTTCAAATTTCAAGTATTTTTATGAGACAATTGTAAATAGCATTGTATTTTAAAATAAAGGCGGGAAGCTACTGTCAATCGCTAGGAAGCCATTTTTGTTGAATCAATTAAAATAATTGATGCCACAGATGCACTCGATTCTGGGAACATTTTTTGTTGTGTCGCTGCACTATTCAAGGGTATTTCTAAATTTAGATTTTAATGCAAATTCATCATTCTTAAACGATATAAAAACGCATGAAATTACAGATTCTTTGTCTTGTATTTATTAGATTAGTGGATTAGAAATGACTAAATCTGAAAACATTTCAATGCGGAAATCGTTGGTGAGATGAAAAATCGAAAATGGTTTAATTTTTTTTTACCGGTAAAAAAAGGGAGTAATTTCTCAATATGACTGTATGTTTTTTGTTACTTGAGAATTTTCAACTGGGTTAACAGATTTTGATGATTATTATTTTTTTTTTTTTTATTAGGGTTCCGTAGCCAAAATGGCAAAAACGGAACCCTTATAGGGTAAGTGCTCCAGTGAATGAACACTTAAGGAAATTTTCAACTTCATTATTTTTTTGTGGCTGGGAGCAATAATGAAGTTTAAATATGAATGTTCTTATAGAGTAAACCACTATTGTAGTTTTCTAAAATCAATTTTATTTTGCATTAGTGCTGCACAGTTTTAAATTATAGCTAACTGTAGGGGATAAAATGGAAAATCACCAGTGAATGAACACAAAATTCTAGTAAATGAACAAATGAAACCAATGAATGAACTACCTTAAAAATAATGTATTAAAATGCAAAAAGTACTCTATTTTCAATTGGTAGTGCTACTAATATTCGATAATTGAATTTGAACTTTAATGAGACATAATAACTATAAACATAATTAAACGACATGAATTACAGTTCCACATTTCTGCGTATTCTGGGAAGGTTCAATTAACTCTTCGGTTACCATTGAAGAGTGACCTTATATGTCGCTTTCGTTAAAAAGTAAACTGGGCTCATTCTGCATATGAAGTGCTAGGCACTTGAATACTTTTGATTAGCCAAAGATCTGTCTACGTTTGTTTCTTCAGTGGCATGAATTTGGACAATTTCGGTGATTTAAATAGCGTTGATTTTCAGATAATAAAACTGGCACTTGATAGTTCACTAGTTGCAACAGCTTTTAGAGGTTTGTCGAGAGATTCTTGGTCATATTGGAATTTCTTATACGATTTTTTTGACCTTTCCATGTCTTAAAACGAGATAAATACAAAATAAATGATTGAGTTCATTCACTGGTTTTCGCAATCCAATTAATGAACTAACTGTGTTTGCGGTAGTTCATTAAAATTGAATATATCAAGTATTGTTCGAACACTGGCCCTTTGCTAGACAGCATATTTGTATTCAATTCAAAGAAAACCAAATCTTATAACAACCACTAAAACGTAAGATATGGAACAAACAATAAATCACGCAATTCCAGTGAATGAACTCCCCCGTTCGGTCACTAGGTTTAAGCCATTGTGAGTTCTAGTTATAGAACACTGGATTAAAAGCCACTGTTTGAAACGAAATCACATTAAACTATACTCTAACAGCATAATCATAACCTTCCGGTTTCAAAAAAACACGCACTGTACCTGGGAGATGCACGAAACGCACACAATAACACATTAAACACAACGTAAGCTTACCTCAATCCTTATAACACCTCCATATAAAAACGAACCGGCGCAACGTGCCCACTTTAGATCATCGCCACTTGGACACTGATGCATATGAGGTGATGTAAGTGCTACCAGAACTTGTCAAATAATATTCCTACCCGAAAAAAAAATATAACGCGTAGTAGAAATGTACAGAAAACTTATTTTACGAAAAAAACTTGTATTTTGTTCGTTCACTGGATTTGTTCATTCACTGGAGAACTTACCCTAGATTCGTCATGTCCGTCTGTCCGTCTGTCCGTCTGTCCGTCTGTCCGTCTGTCACAGCCGATTTACTCGGAAACGATAAATGCTACAGTAACGAAATTTGGTAAGAATATGTGTTGTATGAACCGCTACAGGATTATGATACTAAATTGTAAAAAAAACCATTGGGGTGGGGGCCCTCCATACATGTAACTGAGGGATAGAAAAAAAATTTTAGTTGTATATAAGCGTGTGGGGTATTAATAGAAAGGTCTTTGAAAATGATATGAAGGTTTATAAATCTTATTTTTAACCGACTTCAAAAAGGAGGAGGTTTACAATTCGTCGAAATCTTTTTTTTTTTTTTATGTACCCCGATTACTCGAAGAGGCGTGGACCGATTTGAAAAATTCTTTTTTTGTTTGAAAGGGTATACCTTCTAGTTGGTCCCATTGTCACCGAATCCTGATCTGATGATGGGATCCTGGAGAAATCAAGGGAACTCTTCAAATGTTGTAGGCACGCATGAAATTTTTCATTTATTTTCGAAGACTAATGAAGTATTTGCGTCTAGTCATGAACATCTTAAGTTAGTGATCTGATGATGGAAGGTGCAACTCCTCAGCAATTAGGAGTTGGGGGATAATTCTTTAAATATAACATATTTTGTGTATTTTGGAAGCTATTCGAGTATTTGCCTTTAGGTGGTCATCCTTTCATGTTGATGAGCTGATGATGAAAGGTACAACTCCTTAGAGATTAGGAGTTGGGGGATAATTCTTTAAATATTTCATGTATTTTGGAAGCTATTCGAGTATTTGCCTTTAGGTGGTCATAGTCTCATGTTGGGTGAGCTGATGATGAAAGGTATAACTCCTTAACGATTAGGAGTTGGAGGATAATTCTTTGAATATAGCAACTGTCATTCATTTTCGAGATCTATTCAAGTGTTTGCTTAGTAGTTATGACATGTTGGTTAGCGGTTAGTGATTCTTTAAATAATATAGGCATGCTAAGGCTGTTACCTATAATCTTTGAAATGATTCATACCTGCTGATGATACGTATCTTACCGTACCAGCAGTTAAGGTCAAGCTACTTTTCGCTGTTTCATTCTGTTATGTGCTATGGTCTAGAGTTCTGGGCAACGGCTGCGGAATGGCAGCGTGTCTTTATTTTACAAAAAAGGGCAGTGCGAATCGTCGCTAACGCTCCTTACGGAACCCCCACAAGGCAACTTCACTTGTATGGAAATGTACTATTGCCTAAAATACGGTACAACATACACGCGCATGTGCTGCACATGCATTCGGTATGGTTTGGCCTTAAAAACCATGAGGCAATTTCTAACAATCAACCAGAATCAAGTAATTTCAAGAAAATAATTGCTCCTTGTCTATCTTCCTCTATTCATACAAGTCGAGTGGCACGTAGAGCTAGCATTGCTAAACGTACAAAGAAATACATTTCCCAACCGCCGCCCACGCCTCGAATATTAATCGATAAAGCTCGGATCCTCAATGAATTTCTCATTAGTATTCCATTCAAATCCCACATTTGCATGCCACTGCCATTATAAGATGACCCATTGAGTGTCAGAAGCTACTACTATGAATTATCAAAGAGTTCGTAAAGAGAGAAATATTATCAGGTAAGAAATGCGATCGATTTCACCATCATCATTTTAAGTCTACTGCTGAACATAAACTTCCCGTTTGGACCTTGACAATATATACCTACCTCAATTGGAAGCGACCTGCATCCAGCGTCTCCGGCGATCTTCATAAGGTCATCTACTCTGAGTACGATTTATCAATTACAAAAAACTCCCCAGTATCAAAGTCCAGATTTAGAGCTTCTTTTGGGTTGTCTAGGAAATTTCTGAATTCTGCTGTCATGATTATCTCAATTAGATTCATAACTTTATGAAGCTAATTGAGACAGAAAGAGAAATTCGAATCTTTCCGTGAATATAGGAAGGAATAAGATTGTTCACTACGAGTACATCTGTAGGTATTTTTCTGTGGGTGGTATACTTTTACCTAGCAATGTACCGAGGAGAAGTTTCATAAGTTGCGACACTTCTATAGAAAACATTCTCGGTAATTTAAATTTTACAAGCAATCTACCAAGGCGTGTATACCATACAAGGGTTTTGACATGATTATGTCAAAACCGTTGTATGATATACATACATGCCTTTTCAGGTATATTTTATGCCTTGTTTACTCAATTGTGAAATACAATATTCTTCATAACGCCTTTTTATAAGTTCTCGAGGAAGCATTCTCAATGAGAACTTACTCTTAAATTTCCATGGAAATTCTCGGAAATTTTCGAGTATATTCCCGCAATTTTGTGAATGTTCTGCAACTTGTAAATTGCTACTTTTACCCCCTTATTCATAAACGTCTCCTTACTTAGCAAGCCGCTAAGTGTAGTGTAATATTATATTATGTTTTTATGAGCGAAAAGCTACCATTTTTGAACAAACTTGACTATTTAAAGGACGTTCTTTACCAGGTTAAAATAAATAAAGTTCCAATCATTACTTTATATTTCTATTACTTTCTCCGCTGGCTCAGTGATCCAAATTGGATCTTGTTCTCTGACACGAGCTGACGCCAACATGCCCGGTGTACAATCCCCCGGTTTCCTTCATTCTGGGCGCATAGGTCCTTCTCTATCTCCATCCCGGTAGCGGTGCACAATAGGCGGCTAACCGTCCCCGTTTCCCACATTAAGGGCGCGTAGAACCTTCTCTGCCTCGTTCTTCTGCCGGTACTTAGGTGGCCAACTGGTCTGGGACCACTGGGTCATCCCAGGCAGGCTCTCTTTACCGCCCCGTCATCTGGCAGTCTTGTGACATGTCCGATCCAGCGGATTCTTGCAGACTTGATCTCTCCGATAGCGTGTTTGGCTCCGCGACAATGTCTTCTAAGAAGTTCTTGGTTCTTATCCACTCATTTGCTTTGAAATTTTGGTTGAGCTTTATTCCTATGTAAAATAAGAGTGACAGCTGGTAAGTGGTCTTACCACTTTTTGAATATTGGATTTTTTGGAAGACTATCCTCGGCGACTTGCAGCTTATTTTCTTCTTCTTTTAGTAGTCACTCATTGAGATGGTCATTATCATTAAAGTTTATTTATTGTAATTTTATTGGTACTTAATGTTTTTCGATTTAATAGAATTTCACCTCATTATGTTTAACTATAAAGCCTACTTAAACAATAATTTGAATTTGCATCGTCCAGCTTAACTTGACGATAACTATAAACATTATCCAAGGAATCGAAGGTCTTTCATATGTGGTCTACGGCTTTGATAATTATCTAGCGAAGTGTGGCGATAGCACTAATTGATAATTTTATTATCGTCCTGTCGTCATATGAAGGCGGTTGACTAAGGAATACGTAATTAAGTATTGCCGTGCATGCAATTGAAAGCTATTTAAATATCTAAATAAATATCTAAATAAATATCTTGGGACATCTTACACAAATCGACCTAGTCCCACGGTAAGCTCAATTAAGGCTTGTGATGTGGGTACCAAGCGACGATATATATAATAGATAGATACATATAGATACTTAAATACATACACAGCCATGACCAAGGAACAAATATTTGTGATAAATAAATACACAAATAATGCCCTCGCCGGGATTCGAAACCGGAACCTGTAAATATCCAACTCCATGTATATACATGGAGTTAGATATTTGCCGCTTTATGCCTTATTTTCTATCCTCCGTAGCTCACCTAGTTGGTAGTCGCTCTGCCTTTTTTGGCATACTGATCGAATTTTCATGTAATTATCATTTATCGTTTCCATCATCGTTCACTGCTACACAGACACCTCCCCTAATATAGGCCATGGGCCCCCATGTGTATATGACAGTATTTACACTTACGATTGAACATTTGGGATGATTGCACGGCGATTACATTGAATAGAGTATATTACCTGGAATTAGAAAAATTATAATTAATTACATAAGGACAACAACTCTTCTGGACTTAAACGCTTATTAAGTGATATGAATAATACAAGTCAATATGAATGTCAAGAAATATAACGCTGCTATACTCCCTCAACCTATCTGCACAACACTTACTTGATGCAAAAAACATCCGTATTTAGAGTGAAAGAAATGTGACTTCTCCATAGATTGATTGCTGGTTGGTAAGTATAGCTACGATAATAGCTACATAATAATGGATAATTTGTTCTTATTTCCTGCCTTTTTGTTTAGTCCTACCTATGTATGCGTTTTGTTATTAACGCTCTTTGATTTGTACAGTGCTTTCTAGCTCTTCGAGCTATGCCCCCAAAATTATTATACAATAATACCGCGATGGGCAACATCTTTGACAAATTCAGATGTCACCTGTCCCTTGCCAACAATTTCAGGACCGTTTTTGAAAGGTTGTGTATGGTTTCTGACTTACATTAATTCGTAAGTGGAGTTTCAACAAATTATCATGAATTCTATTCTAAAGTCAAATGATTCTTTATTCAAATTGGATTAGCGACAAACTCTTTTGAAAGGTCTAAGTATTAAAACTACTTCTTCTAATAGTTTTATTACTCGTGAATGGGTAAGTATTAGTAATCCGATAGTAAAAGTCCCCTAAGGCATATTTTAGCGAAGTACCCACACTACCTACGTACATTGTTTGCAGTTCCCACACACCCCTGTGATTGCCAAAATCCAGCCATTATGAAATGATTGAAGTAAACACTAGAGTTTATTCGATAAGTGTTAGCACCCGAGATGTATTGGAGTGCCTTGCTGCGAGAAGCCAACACTTTTCGCACAGACTAAGTGTAGAAATTCATCACATCTTTATCAACGCCCTTTTCAATCGGTTGTGGGTGTTAGAAGATTATCTACATAAAATTTGTATCTTACCTATTAAAATTTTCGTTTGTGCTTTTAAAATCCTCACATACTTAACGAAATATTTGGGCAATTAATGAAAATTAATGACAGCAGATTTTTTATGTTCTTCGCGGTAAGCCTGTTCACATACTATGTTTTCATACTAAGATAAGTAGATATGCTCAAGGGCAGACCCATAAATCGTCCAACAATGCGACCGGAACGACTGGCGTCTATAAATTGCGTAAAAATATGTGCCTCTGCGATTTATTTGACATAAACTTGGGAATTCTGGTGTTAACGAACTCTAACGTAAAGCCAATTGGAACTCTATTCAGAAAACTACCTATGTCAAAGCGGTGTTATGAAACTAAAGTATGAAATTTCTAATCAAATTTCGAAGGTCGTATAAATGTAAACATTAATCTTATCCGGTGTTTAAAAAAGTTACATTCAGATTTCAGATAAATGTGACCATCCCATATTTGGTGCTTATTGGTAAAGACTGGACTAAATTGCGTAGAAGTTAAATTTGAAAATCACCAGTGCTTTCATAAATGACAATCATGTTTTTAGTGGGTCAAAAAGTATGAGATCTATATCTTTTAATACACTGCCAAGTTAAGGGTTAAGAAAATTTTGATTTGTTCCGTAAAAACTTATGCTAGTAAGAATTAGAACGTTTCTAAGAATTGGTTTATTCTATGAGATAAATAGCAATACAATATGTATGAAAAATAATGGACCATAATATTTGAAAATTCTATTATCTTCTTTAGTTGCCCGACTATATTACGCTAATATGCACAAAAAAGGTAAACATCCATGACACCTTATTTTTGGTAATAGTAAGAAGAGTTACATAACCAGTCTGTTCCGAATTCCATACAAATGTCGCAACAGTTGAGTTAGACTCATTCATAAAACGTACGTCGACTAAACAAGTGTGTAGGGCCACGAAAACGGGTAATTACTATACGTTTGTTGACGTAATTGTTATACTTAAATAACTGGCAGTAGGTATGAGTCATTAACAGTGATCGGTTTTTTGGATTCACCCTCGCGGGATTTCGAGTGTAAAAAATTACGGGTGTGGCTATAAAAAAAATATATAATACTATTATATTTTACATTATGAACAGTAACATGGCAAATTGCATGGAAATACGTGTAAATAATTAAAGTTTATTTTTCAAGTTACTATAGGAGACCCGCCGGGTGAATCCAAAAAACCGATCACTGGTCATTAGTCAGTAAAAATAAAGTTGCCATTTGGTAAGCGTGCCTACATGCGATAAATTATATGACAATTTCACTTTATTCCGTACTTACGTGAGATCGAAAGTGTAACTAACCTAAACTTGCATTATTCTATAATCACGCACTTTTAGAACACACTAAACACACTTTCAGGTCTTATCACCAACTTAAAACTTTACGCATTCAGTTCACATACATTATTACTTATTAGTTAAAATTATTGATATTTATTAGTATTATTAACGTAAAAATTAATCTACGAACATGTTTCACGATATGTCAAAGACAAGAAATGTTATTGAATTCATATGTAATTACATTTTTCGTTTTCTATAGAACACTGGATAGTATCCATCAGCGAGTCTTTATTTACTTCAAACACTGAAGTCTGTGTACTGTATGTTTTATCCTAAATTCCTACAGAAAATAAGATCGGAAACAGGAAACCTTTAGTACCTACAGGTAATAAACGAACATCTGGTCTAGATCTGAACCCACGCTTGTTTCGCGGCCCCATATCGAACGTAGATTTCAGCCTAAAAACCCAATTTCCGCGCGAAAATGTAACGGTTACAATTTGAAAATAGAACAGAGATGGACCGGCCAGTTTAAAATGACCGTCGGAGTAAGGAGCGAACGCAATTATCGGGGTCTTCTTAAAATGGTCGTATGTAATTTGAGCCGCGTCTGTTTTTCGATAATGTTTTACCGCAGATTTGTTTGTTTAACGTTTTTATGTCAGTTGTAAAATCCATTGAATGAAAATTGGGGTTTCGTGGATATACGAAAACTATTTTTAGTTAGATACGAACACATAAAATATGGAAATTTTGTTGAGAACTGTCTCCCCAACATTATGCTTATGAAAAAAAAATAATAATATGTAATACCACCTAACTATAGTCCAAAGGCTCCCAGCTGGTCCTTAGTGTAATTGTTATATTAATCGTGCGTTCATAAGCAAAAACTCCTCATTATTAATAAAATAACTTAGACAAAGCCAAAAAGAGGATTTGAATAGATGCTTATATAGGAGTCATAATACGAGTACATAACGTTGTGGTATATAGTTACAATATTGGACCAAATTTAGGTGGTTTTACGGTATGACATCTTAGTCCAGAATTTATAATACCTACTCGTAGTAGAGGAAAAAGTCAATTCTGTATTGATTCTAGCTTTCATGATTTTCAATCATATTTTAACAAGTGAACCAAGTAACGAGACTTATTAGCGTCTTACTATCCTGACGTTTTGGGCAAAACGTGTACGCGATTTAATCTTGTCAAAATAAAAGTCACTTGAACGTATTGTTACGCTTTTACTTTGGTAAATAACATCAAATATTAATTTATAAAAGTCACTTCTTATAACATGGTTGACAGTAAAGCTTTAAAAAGTTAATGTAGGCCGACTCGACCTACACAAAAATGTAAAAACTAAGTATGATTAGAAATCCTTCAATTAGCAGTTTGTCGGTAAACATTGTGAAACCGTTTATTCTGTCGGTAGCAATAAACACACAAACCTACTCATTTCGCACATCACGGTGATTTCACGTCAAATACTGATGTCACTGGTATTTAAGGTTTTGTGTCATCATCATGGTATATGTCAAGTATTTCGTAAGATTAAATTCTTGAGGGCCTAAGAACAACATCATCATCAGCCTTTTTCAGTCCACTGCGGGATTTAAACCCGGACCCTTCATAGACAGAGTCTCTATCCATAGTATCCATTATCGATTAGAACTATTTGAGTCAATGTATCCATAGAGTTTATTATTATTTACTGTAATATCTAAGTAACTTATTAAATCATCAGTCATTTCAGTCCACTGCTGGACATAGACCTTTTCTATCCTCGTCCTGCCCGTCATACTAAGTTTGTGCCATTGAAATTTAAACCTAATGAGTCTGAAAATATAGTGCTTTTCTTTTGTTCTAAAACATCGAATATGTCCTTTATAAATCACATTGGGCAGGACGAGGCTATTACCTAAGTGTATGGACGCATTAGGAGGTACCTAATCATAATCGTCACGTTGGGCAAGTTACGATCGCAGTAGTGTGTCCACTATGATGACGCTGATACGCATCATTAAACTTCAATAACGGAATGGTCAGTGACACTTCAATCCCTTTTTCGACTCTTACGACATCCACGGGAAGAATTGGGGAGCATCGAAAATCGTGGACATCTTGTTGTTATTCTATTAACTCCTTCATTGTTGTGACAGAGATCAGAATATCAGGAATAAACAAACAATAAAATAAAGTATATTTAATGAAGCATTCATAAATGAAAAAATAAAAGAAGAAATTAAAAATTCTCCCTTGTATTTCCAGCAGCAAAGAATGCAACCAATCATTTATAAACTCTCTTGCTAATAAAAAAGAACCTCCTAAAACTTGAACCGTTTTTAATCAAAACTATTACAGAATCGTCTATTTCTGCACTGCGATGTCCGCATTGGCTCCTCTCCAACATTCTATGCAGTCAGTCCGGAAGGGTATAAATGTACTTTCATGCCGTTTTTACAAGCTTTTTAGAGGCACTGGCGAATTCTTGGAGGCCATAATCTTAGTTCAAACTTTTCCTAACGGACACCTTAGAGAGAGGAAGGGAAAATATTTTAGGAACATAAATCCTTCTTGCCGATTTCACTATCTTTTTAAAGTTACAAGCGAATTCTTGGAGGCCATACTCTTTGTTGAAAATTTTCTTATAAATAGAATTTGGGATTGAAGTTACTGCCCTGGGGCATCCTCTATCAATGAATAGAAGGGATTGTGTTACTTTAGAAAGTCAAACGCTTATCTATGTACGATTTGTCCTAAATTCGTTCCGATCCGTGTGATATTTTTTCGCATGGCGTGACAAGCTTTGTCGTATAATCTCTTCATTATCTAGGTTATACTATAATGTTAATCCAACAAAGCAATGTAATAATGATAACATGTTTTTAGGTTTAAAAGTCGAACTAAATTTGTAGGTATGACGTTAAATAATGCGATCTTTAGATGTGTATAATATATGTAGTAGGTTTTACGTCAGCAGATTTTTCTTGTTTTCAAGCCTAAGTATATAAAGATCCTTCGGTTTATCCATTAGTGTGTCGTTCTGTATATGGTGAGCCTGTACTTTCTGTGATTACTATCACACTAGTAATAGTTAAGTGCTTATGTACCTACATGGAATTGCATCGATAGTTTACATTCTCAAATAGAGACTGCCTTTAAATTATTATAATATTCTTTCATCAAATCAACACTTCGAACACAAATAATCTAAATTCGTTTCTGTCACTCCAATAAAGATGTAATTGGAGTTACATAGTCCCTAGATTATGGGTACTAAGCGACAATATGTAATAATAGATATATATAAATATGTATATTCTTATATAAAATGTATATACAAAGCGATAATGGCGAAGGAACAAATATTTTCAACAAACACAAATAAATGCCCTCGCCGGGATTAAAACCTGAGCCTAGCTTTGAAGGCAAGGTCACCGACTGAGCTACGGAAATCGTCCAAATTTTATGTTTCACTTTTTATTTCTGATTTCTTCTGGCGATTTGATTTGATTAATTGTCTAGCTAGGCTACGGAGGCCGATGCCTGAATAATTTACTACTGTAATGATCGAAGGATCTAGATCACCACAGCAAGGCAACATTTGAGGCCGAAAAACAGAGATTTGTTCTATATTCCGAGGTACAGCCAATTTACGTCGAAAGCTTTCGTTTCCAGAAATGGTTTTTACTTCTCTTGTTTTTACCCGACTTCACAAAAGGAGGAGGTTCTCAATTCGACAGATTTTTTTATGTTACTGGATATCTTCCAGAATCGTGAACCATTTTTTTTTATCGAACCGAGAGAGAGTCTGAGTCTGACGATTAGTGATTGAAACTATGGGTGCAAAGTTTAAATTGACATTTATGAGAACACTTAAGCCAACAAAAATAGGAATATTATTTAAGAATCGGTATCAAATAGCCTACTTATATCGGAATTTTAAACTTACAATGTTTGGGTGTGTAGATACAGATACGTATATTTTATGGATGTAAATGCTCTTCCATGTCCATTTGACAAATTTTGTTAAAGTTTTGCACCCATAGTTCCGATCCCTATGATGATTGGATCTTGGAGAAATTGGTTGAAGTGAACGATGAACCAGACATCACTACGATGGAAATCAATTACGCGATTGCTTTTGGTCATATATGGAAACCTGAGCTGAGAAGGAATGCCTGTTTATTTATTGGCAGTGAAAGCCTGCCATATGGCTTCACTTCTACAGTACAGTATACTGTCTCAGTCAATGTCAAACCCTTTTTTCCTCGACTTCCGGCGGAATAAACTTTTTAATGGAATTCCGAAAGATCAGATACTTTTTTGTTGTAACCTTTTGAGATTGCTTTAAATTCCTTTTGATTTTATTTAATGGGAATACAGCTGGTCGGATGGTAAGCGGTTTTTGTAACATGTAGACGCTTACAGCTTCAAGAATACTAAACTTTCTTTGCCAATCGTTTCTCAATCATCAAGCTTCTAATTCCTTACTAAAAATGTTGGTTACATAACAGAATATATATTTTTCCATCACGACATCGACGTTGTTGAAATCCATCAAATT
>JALPQI010012921.1:0-40957 GCA_025490895.1 Thaumatotibia leucotreta | reverse complement strand
GTTTTGTAATAGAGATATTTGTTCTATATATTGAGCGTTTGCACATTTGGCGTGAGCTTAATTCGTATGGGAAGGTCACTTTACCGTTAAAGTTTATGATGATATACAGTTTTTTGCTGTCGCGCTCTTAATATATTCGAAATAATTATAATTTATAACAATATTTCTTCATATTTTATTATAGTTAAGGTTAGCCATTTTGGAACAAGTCATGGATTTATACTTATACGACTACAATATAACTTTATCTTAAGTAAAGGTTTTTATAACGACTACAAATTGTCCGCCATTACTAAGCCGCCGTTACTAGTCCGCCACCTCGTTTGTACCGTTTCCACGATGTAACGTTCATGTTTTTTTTCTTTTAAATAGTACTGTGATGCTCACGAAATGGCGACTGATGATTTATAATATTAATTTCAAATCGACTTAAAATTGCATGATGTTTTATAACCGTAACTTAAAATCAATTTAAAAACATATAGTTCAATAAAAGGAATATAACGGGTTCGGCAACAACTAAAGGTTATTCAAAGTTTTTGTTTGACGTTAATATAACCAACTGTTGAATAAAAGGTAGATAACAGTCCCGCTGATATCTTTTTGTCATATTGAAGTTACCCTCTATACCGCTATATAACTGTCGAGATACGGTTTTATGATATCATTTATACAACAATAAAATTGTGTAGACGTTTTAAAAATGACCTTATTACGACGGTTCTGTTTTTTTCAAAACCCTTTGTAAGACGAAAACGTTTATACAACTTTGAACATCATTAAGTAAACGTTTTCTTTAAAACCTCTACATGATTGTTGTATAATAAATCAATTTATTAACGAAACAAAATACACAATTACAATAAAAACAAAACCAAAATCACAAAACACCATAATACCAATCTAAACTTATAACTAAAGAACCTTAAAACTAAAACAATTTAAACATCAATCAGTCAAATAACCCACCCCACAACATTCCCGGTGCAAAGGTGCCTAACAAACTAGCAGCATTTCCGCGCTGCACTGCAATAGCAAGCCTCTGCACCAGGAACGATCCGGAGCGGGGAATCATGGCCTCGTTCTTGGAGGCGACGCCCCAACTCCCCAAAGAAAGCTTTGGCTTCCGCGCACCAACAGCCCGTAGTTTCGACCGCCAGAGGGACAAACAAATAATTATATCAAATATTTAAATAATTATGTTGTATAATTAAGTCGCAAAAACGTTTATTTACCATAGTAATTAGACTATTTGGTAGGACAACTAAACTATCAGATTTATAACGTTTATTTGACTAACAGGTTAACTAAAAACGACTATAAAACTCTTATGTGGTTAAAGGTCGATAACTCTTGATTTATATGACTTCTTTGCTAGTTGGGATCCTAATCTCGTACAGGCTGACGTCCGGTATATCTTCGGTATGGTGTCGAGTCAATTTAGCTCGTGGGTCGTTAGCTAAATTGGAGATTTGGTGTATTATAAATATTTATTTTAATTATTTGTAATTAGCATGTTTCAAGTATTTTCTATGAAAAAATCCACCTGACCCGTATTCATTGACCGCGAGTGTATTTCTGCAATCGCCCGTAATTTTCTTTAAAAGTAATATCATATTTTATGTCCTTGACACCGACACTTAGCGTTACTGTACCGTAAATAATTTGTAATATATCTGACAGTAGTAAACTCAATTGACACCATGAGAAGGGTACTGTCGGTGAGTCGGGCTAATGCCTCGAGCCGGGTAAACACGCGCGGGCTCACACTCGAGCCTGTTAATTTACCCTATTTGTTATCGTCGTGCCTTTAGATTGACATCGGTTGACTTTTGACTGCGAATCCAACCGACATCTTAAGGGCATGTATTTAAACGCTAATTCATATGCCATACATTATCTGTGTAAGTGACGCGTTATATTAGCTCAGTCATTAATCTAAGTCATTAAACAATTAGAGGAGGAAACTTAGAATAGTAAGAAATGTTTTAGTGAGAAAATTTAAGGAAGTTTGTGTATTCTTGTATATTTATTCCTCAAAATGATTTTAAAATAAACAGTCTTATATAAACAGTTAACTGGAGATTGAAAAATCAGTCCTTAATCCAATCATTTTCTCAGTTTTTAATGTTTATCAAAACGGCTCAAACAACATTAATAATACTTTATATTTTGAAATAAGCAGATAATATATCACGACAAATTACATCCAAGCAAATAAAAAGTTACATTTCTACCTATACACGATAAAAGTATCGTGCAGGCAGACAAAAAAGACGCTTATGTACGATATTTATTTACCAAAATATCCTTTCTTACTATTTAAGACGCACAACTCTGCTGCTATTGTATGACATACAATGTATTATGTTTGTCAAATTAAAAGTTCCTTTTTTAGAAAACTATAATTTTTTGCCAAGAAAATGAAAGAAAAGTTAGCAGCGAATTGCTATGTTTTTAAAAATCATTTATAATGTTAAAGTTGTTTTTACCAAGTGGTGCTGGAAATAAAACAATAACAGTCACCCTTCGCCACGCCAATTAATTTCATTAAGCCTAGCAGCGCTTGACGCTGAACAGAGGCGCTATTGTAGTCGGTGACACCTTCATTTTCATATTTTTATTCGTCTGTCACTATAACGTTGGCGTTAAATGAAATTCCTTTCAGAATTTACAACATAAAACGAGCAATAACTGTCAAGAAAGCGATGTGCTTGCCCCTTCTATAGCTTTCCATGGCAATAAATAAAGTTATTTATGTGTAATTTCTGTTGTGTGTTTATCGCTTCCTCGATAAATTAAAATTGAAAAGACTATTTTGGAGGTGTAACTTACTTGAATTAATGTTCTGAGTTTATGTTGAATATATTCTCATTTAATATAATATATAGCTGAACTGCCATTTCCCCAAGAAACTGGGTAGGTACAGGTCCTCTCTTTTAGCCGGATTTTTTTATTTTATTTTATTATCTACAAATGAATTCATGGGCCGAGCAATTTTGAATGACTTCGTTTCAGTTATTTCAATAATAATTGTAATATTTAAAGTCCAATAATGACTTATTTTAACGAGTCAAGTTCAAATCGGTTCTAGGATAGGTCGAATAATTATTTTTTTGCGAAATTACATAGTACTTAACTGATTTTCGATGACAATAGTACATTATGCATCTAAGGAGGTAGATACGTTACTTACTAACGAGAGTGTTAGAAACCCAACGCCGTAGGTATACAAACGAAGACTCGGCGTGTCCGTGATATTCGTAATCTAGAGCTACGGTTCGGCATTTATCGGGACCCTATCAGGAATATCCAGTGACAGTTATCGCGCATCTCAGTGCGGAGTTGAGCGTTGCTTGCTGCGAACTCTTGAGATATTCCGCCGTTAACGAAATCGATTGTATATTGTTCCCGCATTTCGTGGCGACATATCTAAACATGGTACGAAATGTTCGAAGGTGTCGGTTAAGTACTAGAAAAAGTTTAAATATATTTTTTTATCGGAAGATTCATGTAGCTTCCGATAAAAAAATATATGCGTATACTTGTATATATAATAATTATATTTTCCTAGAAGTATTTAAAGCTCTTGAACCACAAGGCGTGTAAGCCTACAATAATGTATTCAACTCAATCATTATATTAATATAAAAATATGTACGATTGTATTAGCTAGCCTTATTACACCTTCAGGTGCATTTACTACTTAATTTTACATTTACTTCCGTGAACACACATTATGTGCTCTTTCTATATTTTTTCCCATGACAATATATAATAATACCTTCATGAATGAAATGCAGTATGGCACCCTTAGTTAAACTGATATCGATTTTAGTGTAGCAAAGCTGCGATCGGTGCAGTGCGGTGTAATGCGTTTGGTTACCGCAATTAATGGAGGCCACATCACACGCACTAGACTAGACATGGCACAGAAAACATTATTTCATGCCATTAGTGTCCAATGAATCACAACATGGACGCCTTAACTTATGTATCAGTATATATTCAGCGAAGAGATTATTTGTTCTCACTTCAATCAAAAAATTACTCTCACAAATATTTTTTAAACGCGAATTTTCACATGATAGTGTTATGCCCTGGCCACGACATTGGTCTAAGGCGACTGGCTAATGCCCTGGCCACGACATTGGTCTAAGGCGACTGGCTAAGGCGATCAGCGGCGAGCGAATTAAACAAAATCAAGACCGCTAAAGAAGCATGCCACGACAATTCGCTGTGGGCTAAATCGCGCGCGAATTTACTTGCGCGACCGGCTAAGGCGACCAGCGGCGCGGCGGGCGGCGAGATTAAACGCACTGGCGGTTTGAGCCATGCCACGACTTCGAGCGGCGCGAACGGTCTTAGCGGCGGCACGTATCGGGCGGAATTTTAAAGATCAAAATATGTTGTTTTATTCGCTCCGCGATGTTGGACACAGAGGCGTTTATAAGTAAAATTTTAAATAGGCCTGCCTTGTGGATGGCACAGCATTCGCAACACAAGTTGCGGCATGTAATAAAACGGTTATGGGAAGAAATAAAAGAACATTTTCCGAATCAGAGCGGTAAGTTTAATATTATTGTATATTAAATAGGATTGCTTACAAAATAATTTATAAATAATAATTTCGAGACACTGAAGGGCCACTTTTGATAATGATATTTTGCGTCCTTTGATTACGTCCCATTCGCTCACCGCTTAGGCGCTTAGACCGTTGTCGTGGAATGCTCACCGCTTAGACCGTTTTCGCCGCCCCGCTCGCCGCTGCCGCGGTCGCCTTAGACCAATGTCGTGGCCAGGGCATAAGGCGATCAGCGGCGAGCGAATTAAACAAAATCAAGACCGCTAAAGAAGCATGCCACGAAAATTCGCTGTGGGCTAAATCGCGCGCGAATTTACTTGCGCGACCGGCTAAGGCGACCAGCGGCGCGGCGGACGGCGAGATTAAACGCACTGGCGGTTTGAGCCATGCCACGACTTCGAGCGGCGCGAACGGTCTTAGCGGCGGCACCACAGAGCACGGACCTCTTTAGTGTGTAACCTTAGAGATAGAGGCGGCCTTGGCTGTCATTTTCATAGAAATCGACCGTGTTAGGTAAATTTGACATGTTAATGTAAATAGTGTTGTGGTATGGCTCGATATTTTTATCGATAGATTAAAACCAACAGTTATTTGACTAAAAACGTTACTTGAAAAAAGCTATTCAAACATTCTCATTTTTAAAATCTCACTAAAATGATGTCGTTATGAATGATATAAAAACAGTAAAATTTGTACATTTATTTGAATTTATATTAACAATAAGTACCTACTTACATTAAGTTGTTAGCTTTAAGGTTAAAGTTAAACAATAAGTGTTAAGGGTAAGGCTAGACAGAGGTTAAACAACAGGCGGTCTTAAGATAGCCTGTTGTTTAACCTCTGTCTAGTTATACAGGGTGTCCCAAGAAGTATTGATATACTGAAAGTGGGTGGTAGAGGACCTCAAGGGCTATCCAAATCACCCCCATGTACAGTCAAGTGCAAAAATAAGTATCGAAAGAATCCGTTCATAAATATGTTACGACGTTCTTATTACACAGAATTAGAGTGCACTGGGACATATTTTTGAACGTTTTTGTATACCCCTTATTTTGTCTTCGACTGTATGTTCCGCGATTTTTCGTATTTTCGGAGTTATGATTTTTTTTTCTTATTTTTCACCCATCACCGCCTACGATGTGATTTTTATTTCTGGTAGCGTGAGTTGCTGTAATAGACGCTTGATTTTTTTTTGGTGTAAGCTGATAGATTGGCCAACCTAGAATAGTAACATTTACTATCGTTAGATCTTTAAATAGGCTAAAAAAAATAAAATGTAAAAAAAAATATTACCCAGTGTTTCAAAACTTCAAAGAGCATTTAAAAAATAAAATTACATAAAAAAAATACCGTTTAGCTTTTAAAAACTTGCTCTATCTATCGGGTAGCTACGCAAAAAAATTCATTGCACTATTCGCATGGCTTCAATCTAAAAATGGAAATCTAAATGTAGTACCTACTTAAATGCAAAATTTAAATTTCTTGCTTTCAGTGAAAATTAATGAAAGCAAAGCAAAACCTCTCTTAATCAATTTCGTTCTGAATCACGCACTGCTGACCACTAACAAAAAAAGAACAAAAAAAACAAAAGAAGTTTGATGATGATTTGATGCGATTGTTGTTACTTCTTAATAATTTAAAAATTGTATTTTAATACTAGGGGAAACAAATAGTGAACAGTATTTAATTCGAAATTGATTAAGAGAGGTTTTGCTTTGCTTTAATTAATTTTCACTGAAAGTAAGAAATTTAAATTTTGCATTTAAGTAGGTACTACATTTAGATTTCCATTTTTAGATTGAAGCCATGCCAATAGTGCAATGAAATTTTTTGTGTAGCTACCTGATAGATAGAGCAAGTTTTTAAACGCTAAACGGTATTTTTTTGTGTCATTTTATTTTTTAAATGCTCTTTGAAGTTTTGAAAACACTGGGTAATTTTTTTTTTTTTGAATTTTTTTATTTCTTAGCCTATTTAAAGATTTAACGATAGTAAATGTTAATATTCTAGGTTGGCCAATCTATCAGCTTACACCAAAAAAAAAATAAAGCGTCTGTTACAGCAACTCAAGCTACCAGAAATAAAAATCACATCGTAGTCGGTGTTGGGTGAAAAATAAGAAAAAAAAATCATAACTCCGAAAATACGAAAAATCGCGGCACATATATGGGGGTGATTTGGATAGCCCTTGAGATCCTCTACCACCCACCTTCAGTATATCACTACTTCTTGGGACACCCTGTATATGTTACCTTTGCATTGGTTTGTTTTTTCAAGGTGTGCAAACTGTATCTACTTATATTACGTTATAAAATGCAAAAAGAAAATGTAGGTATATCATAGGTGCTTAAATTAAATTGTAACTATAAATGGGAACTAAAATTAAACGATCAACTGTAAGGAGTTTAGATGGTTAGGTTATTTAGGTATTATATATGAGGACAGATTAACTAGATGTATAAATGTCTAAAGATATTTTTAAATTCGTAAATTGTACCGTTTTACGTTTTCTTGAAAGATTATCAGATTGGTTACTTGGGACAAGAAACACCTGGAAATTACATACTTAAATTAATATGTATTAACAGATAACATCATAAATCCTTTAAAAGGTACTTTACTTTTAAAACATAATAAAATTATTTAGCAAAGCTAACTTAGCTTGTCAAACGCAGGATGGAGTTTTAAAGTTGGACAGGCATTGGATGACAATATAGATCTCGGATTTGTTTTTACAAAACAGTCATTTTGGAAGTGGTCCGAACAAATTGTGTCGTGTTTTTGCGGAAACCAGTTCAACTTTCCAGTCGCTGTTATCCAGCGTTCTCTAACACATGGTTCTATAGGAAATCTAAAAATTAAGTCAGAATTTCTTAAACTATATATTTTTGTATAGTTGCTTCATTGTCTGCACTCTAGATAAATATTATATTATTGCTAAATATAAATAAATAAATAAATGTTTGGGGGACAGTCTCATACAAATCAACCTAGCCCCGAACTAAGCAAAGCTAGTACTATGGGTGCTAGGCGACGATATATATATGTACTTAAATAGAGAAATACACATAATTATATTTACTTATACATAGGAAACGTCCGTAACTCGGGAACAAATTTTGGATTTCTACTCACACCGTTTAGTTGTAAGAGTTTACATAGACTATCGATAACAAATTCAGCGTCGTGTCTCTTCACTATGTCTCTCGCCCATACTAATTTTATATTGAATTTAATATAACTTTTTTTACTTACCTGTGATAGGAAACGTTTGAATTTTGTTTATTAACGTACGTAGACTGGTTCCTGCACCAGATTACAGAGCAATGTGGCATTCTTGGTATATTTTTATAGTTTATATACCCATGACGTTCCGAGAGGTACTGACAGCACATATGCGTAAAACGCATATGCGCGGCACGGGTTTTGTCTGTCACGCCGTCTCTCTATAGGCGCCCTAAGAGTTCCAACCTCCTTGGGTGGCACGTATCGGGCGGAATTTTAAATATCAAAATATTTTGTTTTATTCGCTCCGTGATGTTGGACACAGAGGCGTTTATAAGTAAAATTTTAAATAGGCCTGCCTTGTGGATGGCACAGCATTCGCAACACAAGTTGCGGCATGTAATAAAACGGTTATGGGAAGAAATAAAAGAACATTTTCCGAATCAGAGCGGTAAGTTTAATATTATTGTATATTAAATAGGATTGCTTACAAAATAATTTATAAATAATAATTTCGAGATACTGAAGGGCCACTTTTGATAATGATATTTTGCGTCCTTTGATTACGTCCCATTCGCTCACCGCTTAGGCGCTTAGACCGTTGTCGTGGCATGCTCACCGCTTAGACCGTTTTCGCCGCCCCGCTCGCCGCTGCCGCGGTCGCCTTAGACCAATGTCGTGGCCAGGGCATTATAGTAAATTAAGGCACTTTCATATTTTTTTCCTTTACAAGTGTAGACGGTTTTGCCGTGAGTACGTTACTCTCCAAATTTCACAGGTCTCTCCCTCGAGGGTGATGAAATAAAGGTTGTCCCAAATGATGAACGTCTGATTAAAATCAAATGAAATCGGATTTTTTTTTGAAGGATAAACATATGCATAGGTAACATACACCAAAATTATAGTGTATTGTAAGTTGTTAAGTTATAAGCACAATCATAATTATACCTACTGTAAAAAATATTTAAAGTAGAGTACCTACGATAGAGTACAATTAATATAAATTATGAATTAAGTATAATAAACATATGTGTAATAATTAGAAATAGGAATACTGATGTAATAATTTGTATCGCCCAGGGTTCATATTACTTCTATGACTTATATTGTTCGTGATTGCAAATAAATAATAGTACATTGTGCATCAAGGGAGGTAAGTACGGAATTACTAACGAGAGTGTTGTTTTATGACTCGTGTTAGTATTCCACTTAGGTACCTACCGTGATGCATACAATGTTTTTCATCACACTTGCCGACAAAAAAATAAGTTTTAAGACATAATATTATTAAATGACGTACTGACATTTCTATTACTCCCTAGGGAATATCACTTTTCTATTACTCCCGCTACGCGTGCAAGCAATGGCGCGCTTAGACAGCAAGTGTGATGAAAATAATGATGAATGCTAACTTCCATGAAAATAATAGATACGTGAAAAACAAATACAGTACGTAGAATAGGGTTCAGTACCTATGATATAGCACAATGTCATGGCCCTCCAGACCTTGTTCGACTCGTACTGTCAATTTTCCGCGCATTCGACGCACTTGTTCTTTCGCATACCTAGACACAGGTGAAAATACGCAGCTATATAAAACTACCCTATATTTAAAAATTCGCGCTCACAAAAAAAAACGTTACACGTATAATTATTGCAAATTTTAACGTCTTTTTTTTCATGCAGCGGTTATTTATGTAGCGATTTTTTGCATTTATTTAATTAAAAAGTAGATTGTTTCACCTCTCGTAAATATTTAACAAAACAATCTACTTTTAAATTGAGCAAATGTAAAAAATCACTTCATAAATAATCGCTGCATGAAAAAAAGACGTAAAAATTTGCGATCATGAAAGTGTAAATCTTTCAAAGTTTGCTACTAGAAAAATCAGCTTGTTATCCAACAAATCTCTGAGATCAGTTGATTCTGTATTGATTAATGTCATTATAAATCTTTATCACAATTTAAAATACGTGGTAGATTTATAGATTTTCAGGTAATTAATCAATGATAACATACGGCGTTGTATGTAATAAGACTCTTTAAAGTGATCAACTCCAAATGTGTTCAATCAATTGAAATAAAAAATAGCGTATTTTTCTAACAAATTAAATCGAGCCAGCAAAATAGATACTGATAAGCACCCACGCCATCCAGTAATAACATATTCAGCCATGCTTTAAATATCACATATTTTACATTGGGTACGTTACTTTCTCGAACAATCTTTAAGTAAACATTGATAAAAACCATAATTTTTTAAAGTTGTACAACAAAAGCAGTTCGGTGTGACGACTACAGTCTACAATTGGATTATTTGCTCATATTACAGGATACACCCGGTATATATTTTGACTATACGAGGGCAACTTACTACTTGACGTAGCTCTTTAAGGTATTTAAATAAAGCTTATATTTAGTTGGAAATACAGGTAAGGGGTGTACTCGTACAGTCGCATCGGGCGCTCGGTCTGATTAAACTCATAAATTGGGCCGCCAGATGTCGCGCGCCGCATTGTAAATCTGCAACCAATACGACATTTGTCTATATCCCCACGGGCACGATTACATCTCGTTATCCGTAATCAAGCCTCGCAAAATTTGTGGCTGTCAAGGGTACGATTGGATATTGTTTTATGACTGTGTGATATCACGGAATTTACCGATCTTGTTCATTGTCATAACTTCAGCAGGCCTAGTCAAGATGTCACTCTGCAATCGTAAACGATAAGCAATAAATAAGGAATAAACATGTGACAATGAAAGATTCGTCAGAAAAATCACGTGATCATTTTCATTCATTATTATGGTCACGTGACTTATCGTATACGATTGCAGAATGGCGTCTTAGCTAGGTCTGCTGAAATGTCTTGTCATTTCGCAATCGAAATTAATGCCTTTCATATTGCAAAACTACGTAGGTACAGTAGGTATTGCAATTTCTACCTGACTGAGTTTTACTTACTTTTAACGGGAGTAAATACCATTTAACTTATTAATTAACCCTTTGTTAAGTGCAATTTTGGAACAATCGTACACAAATCGTTATAGTTTTGTAGTTCGATTACTAAGAAACAAATGTTTTGTCATAAACATGCAAAATAGTGGCCGCATAGGGATACCAACCCCCAACCTCCACCATCAAAGGCAGGGTCACTACCGATGGTTCATCCATTAGTAGGTACGGACACGTTCCTTCTAATTCATTTTATTGATATTGCTGTAATGCCAATGCGCGAGGAGTTAAAATAAATTTATTATAGCTAACCTATCCTATATAATAATATATGTAGAATAATGTTACTAAATAAGAATAGTCTATAAAGCTCGATCTTTATAATAATTATATTAAAGAATAAAAATACTTTGCTTTAAACTTTCACGATTATTACTCATAATTATTTTAACGACAAACGATATTACGATACTCGATACGAACATTACCTACACCCGTGATCGCAGGTAGGCTCATCAGAAACATCAGAATTTAACATGTAATAAATACCTATTTATATTTTGTTACGGGAGTCAAAAATTTTTTCGTAGTCTTGTTTCATACCACTCTGTCACGCTTTTAGTTGCTGTTTCAACTCAGTATATAAAAAAGTCGAGTGCACTTGTATTTCTTATTCACACTTGATTTTAATTAATACATCAGAAATTGACAACAAAACATCATCTCATACAAAAATCACCACTGCGTCACGTTTTTTAAGGACACAAAATAAGACAACGAAGAGAATTCGGGTTAAAAACGTGTCCCTGTTCAAACAGCATTAAAAATATCCTAAAGCCACTTTGGATCTGAGTTTAAAAGGTACCCGTTTAAAAAATCAAATGCAATGGCACATTAAACTCAGGCTCATTTTGTTTAATAATGTCTAAGATGTTTTAAGACTAATATAAGTATGATTTGAACTTGTAAATAGGTACAGGTACCTACAAATATTACATATGACAGCGACATGTTTAAAAATACTAACGAAAATTTTCCACAACTGCTTCATTAAAAGGAAAGAACGTACCATAAATTTCAGACAGTAAACCGAATTACATTTGTTCAGCAGATACAAGATAAAAGTGGGAAAGACGAAATTACGAGTGTGCCTCCAAACGAACTTGGCTCGCAGTTTATTTGTTTTCCCCTCTGTACACGAGTTATAGTCGAAGTTACACACATACACCTAACTTGTACCAACTTTGTGGGAAACTTAAACGAGCACAATTTAAAGTTTAAATTCATGAATTTCATTCATAGAGATTAATTTAAAGTGAATGTTGTTCTACGAATAAATGTGCGAAATCTTTTATGCTAATTATGTTTTTAAAATAATATTTTTCGAACCTTGTGCGAATATGCTAGCATTGTTGGGAACAGAATAGATGTTGTTGTAGACTTGGCAGTAGAGGAAATAATATCGTCAATTTCAGTGTAGGGCGTTATATTTCGTCACTTCGGCTTTCGTGGACCGGCACTTTGGCCACTGGAAATGAAGTTAAAACGTTGCAAATTTTTCGCTGCTACGGAATATTGCAATTTTACGCCAATATTTTACTGGTATGAAAAAGTACTAAAAGAAATATCTACACTGTATGGAAATGCAGCATAGGAAGATTTCTCCAGGGACGGAAGGCGATAACAATGGCAGGACATTTCAATGAAATTTGCATTAGAATGCGTGAAATGGTGCAGCGCGCCTTTGCCATAAGACTCAAACGAAGCTCACTCTCAGAGATTTAGTTAAAAATCGATTTAAGCCCCTTTATACTTCTCCGATAAAAAAGTTAGTTTCAGCGACCAATTGTATTTAAATAAAAATCGCTACGGCAGAGACAGTTTTTATTATTTCTTGTTGAAATGTTAACACTGCTGCTTATGACTTAGAAAGCAACTCTCACCTTCACTCTGAGATCTGCAATATTGGACACTGGATGTTGTTGTTTCATCTAGAGTGAGATAGAGCACTAAATATAAAGAGTGGCCTAGCCTTCCCTGGTCACCGTTCGGCTGCATAACATTATATTAGTATTAAATATTAAGTTTTAAAGCTTATTTTCGGAGTGTCATTCTTATTTGAAAACCACCATCACTAATTTATTTAAAACATTTTTTTTTCTCGCAAAATTACATAGCATTGTGTACCTAATATTTTATAGTTATAGTATTCATTTGTTTATAGTTTTCAAAATAAAGTTTAAAATTATATTTTACATACTTATTATGTAAAATGTTTGGAAACTAGCGCCGGGCTGCTATGCTTGGCACATGCTGAAACTGGGACCCATTTGCCACACATACTATTTTTATTGTTTTTAATTTATGTATTTAGTTAAGACTTTTTAGTTAGTAAGTTAAGTATCTGTTTACTTTATTTTTAGTTTAAATTGCAGTTTTTCTTTCTGTTTTTTCTTTTGTGTGTGAATAATGGCAAATAAATAAATTCTTATTCTTATTTTTGTCTAACCTTAGACGGTTCTTTCATTGCTTTTCCTTTCGTAATTGAAGGGAGTCAAAATTTTCCTATCGTAGCGTAAGACTCTTTGCAATTACATTTCAAAGATATCATGTAACTGAACCCTTGATGGGTCAAAGGAAAGGATAACGAGGCAGTTATGACGATATAAACGTTGCGTACTAAAAAAGCTATGAGATACACATCTAATAAAGCTCGTTCAATAAAATGATATAAGTAAATACTTATTTACATTATATATTTTATCTACCTACTCTACCTAGAGACCAATACATATCTAATGTCGGGACAAAACAGTATCTATGTGAAACATGATAATACAGGTTTACGGATATACCTATTACAAATATTGATTGTGTAGATTGGATCTGGATATTGTTATACAATAATATAATATTAATAAACTATATAGGATGAAGGTTTTTACTAGTACTCATAATCACAATGATTTGAAATCGGGTGTGTACCTGTGTCTAGGGATGTTTTGTGTTACCTATAAATAATAAGTATTGGCAGGTGTGGTGAGATTTTATTGTATTTTGAGAGTTTTTTTATTCAATGTAACTGTATTTTGTGGTATTTCATTTCATCATCATCGCGTCTAACGTTTGAACCTTTCGTTTACAAGTTTTTGCTGCTTTTTGCTTTTGTTATTATTGTAATTTTCATCACCTACAATACAATTTGTATGCAGGTAGTGTAAGGCGAATAACTTGGTTGACCGAACCAAACTCTGCAACTTCTTTCTTATGAATCACAGATTTTTCACTTATCTTAGACTATGTAAGAAATATTCAGTCAAATTGAGAACCTCTTCCTTTTTTGAAGTCGATTAAAATAGAGCCGAACACACAAAAGCTTTAGAGGTTAGAATAAAACACAGTTCTATCTACCCTTATTTATTTACCCAATATAATAGTTATTTGAATTCAAAATGAGACAAAAATGCGTAAGTATGTAGATATTTTGGAATCGAATCGTCTTTGTCTCAGATTTTTCCGAGTGGCGTCCAAGAGGACTAAAAGCTCTAGATTGCCTAATAATCGTCCAGAGGGGTAGGAGTCGCAAGATATGCTCCAATAATTTCGTCATTAGATCCAGCTTATAAATAGTTACGTGGTAATTTTATCAGGACATGGATGATCACATTATCAAAATACTCGAATTCAATTTACAGGATGTTGCTTTGTCGTCGAGCGCAGGGCTACGAGTATAAAGTACGTAACCAAAAACGCTTTGTGTACCTCGTTAAATCATCGACATCGGAGCAAATTCTGCCGTAGCCAGCGTAATGAGAAACAAATGTTAGCTCATACGGGTCGGTAAATATTGTATTACTCGTACTAATGTTGTGCCTTACGTGGAATAACGCTGTTTATGCTGGCTTGGACATATCTGCGAACATATTTTTTTTATTTATGCTTAAGTACTCTTGCGCTTTCATATGTAAAAATAAAGATTTAGAATTAGATTAGTTCATTGTGTACTAAGGGCGGTAAATAAGAAATTGTTAACGAATGCGAGAGCGCGGGCTTTACTTCACACGAGTTCATTTCATAATTCTTGTACCGTCGATGGCACACACAATATTTTTCATCACACCTGTGAGGCAAAAAAGTAAATAAAATAATATATTTCACAAAACTACTCTAGAATGGTCTAAATCATTTTTCAAAATCAGGGATGCCTTCAATTTATCATTTTTATAACAGATATCCCGGCGCGGCGTGCGCGTAGGCGGGTACGCGCGGCGACGGGCGCCGCGCTAGTGCGACGTAATGTTGTATGAAAATCCTTGATTGCCCTAGGGCGTAATGACGCATCTACGGCACGCATCGTCGCAGCGCATTGGCGCACTTACCCAACAGGTGTGATGAAAAATCAGTTTCCATTCCGAAAGGAGAAATTGTTATGAAAAGAAATAATTAATTGTCGGCCGGCGGCTATCAATACTTATTATAAAGGATCTATGTTATCAAAGTATCCTGATAACGTACGCTTACGTCTTATGGAATTTAAGATTCGTCATAATGTCCGTCTGTCCGTCAGCCGATTTACTCGGAAACTACGAGTACAGGTACTATAGTAAAGTACATGGATAATATGTGTGTTGTAGGAATCGCAACAAAATTATGGTACCAATACGTAAATCAATCACGCTGACAAAGTATAAAATAAAAAGTGGAATCCATGTTTCATTAGGGTACATACACGACACGTGTAATACATTGTTTGATTTTATTTGATTTTATATAAATATTTAAAAATGAAAAGGGGCTTACAATAATAATATTTTTTATAATATTAATATTTTCGGAAATAATCGATCCGAAAGCAAATAATTGTGTCCCCCTCCTAATGTAAGTAATCCCCCTCTAACTTTTCAACAATAAGTTTAAAAACTACGAAAAAAATTAAAACAATCGCGGTAAATTATTTTGAACTTGATTGGTTGAACAGTTTTTGAATACCTAACTACGGAATCCTAAACTGGGCATGGCTCGACTTGCTCTCGTCCAGTTTTTTATCTTGTATTTTACCCAACATTAAAAAAAAGTAGAGGCTAGAAATCTCAACAGTTAACTGCCCTTTTTCATCTAGATAGTAGACAAGAGCCGAGCAGAAGTTAATTAAGTAAACAGATGGTTTGGATGTTGCTTTTGTGAAGTTCTTCAAAAGAGAGCAAAATAAGTTAAGAAAAATACAAGTACAAATATAAATTACTCCGTATCACCAACAGTTGTAGGCATAGGTACCTACAACATTTTCTTCCTAACAAAACTCAAGTGCACCCTCGACTGTATCCGCTATCGCCGTGCAGGAAGTGCATCATCAAAATGAGGTTCGCAGCAAAATCACTATTAAACATACACGAGATCCGCTAAATAAAACCTTAACGTGGCTGAATTATGGCTTATTTTTGTCTGTAACTTTCAAGGAATAAAGTTGTAATTTCAGTATCCGGCGGCACTCAAAGTCAAGTTGCATATTATAAGTGGAGTCGCGCTTCGTTATCCAACTGCAGCAGGACCAGGGCTAATTGTGTACTCATCGGGCTAAGAACTCTTATTAAGTTTATAAAAATCAGATGCTGGAAAATTATTGTATTGTTCCGGAACGGGATTTATAACAGTGTTGATTATTTATGTTAAGAGCGTAATCAATAAATTAATGTTGAATAATAAACTCTCATTTGATTGTACCAATGTGTATGATTTATGAAATCATTATTTTATGGGTAAAAATACTTTTTTCTAATCATCTGTGTTCGTTTATGTTACTTATTCCTTCTTCCCAGGAAAGAATATGCATATAAGTTTGACTCATAGAGTTTTTAACTGTGCTTCCTGGTCCTGGTGCTTTGATTATATTATTTCCGTTTTTATTCTTATGTACAAATCTGGACTTTTTATTTATCCAATCCAATGAACCTAAGCGACCGAGGATGCTGGCTGCATTTCCACGCTGTATCGCAAAGCTGATCCGCTGTGCGAGGAAGTCGCCAAATCTTCGGTTTCAGTTACGTCAGTTGTTTAGTTGACAAAATATAACTATATTATTATTATAATTTTGATCCGTTTGAGAAATGCCTATAGGACTGATGAATGGATATCAAATCAACACGGTTTCTTTATGTGGCGTATACATTTTTAAATATTTGTTGGTCATAAAAATATTTATCACTAAGATCATCATATTTAAGACAGTTGTACATAGATAATAGTATCCACAGCATATCAAATGAAAGGCTAATAATGCTACATTACTACAGCAACTCTAAGGACCCCCCACGACACCCGTCTCGGTGTAAATGCAATATCGCCACGGTAAATATTTCAAAGTCAGCTAGACAATAAGTCAGTAAGCGAGCAGAACGCACACATTTTAAGAGTAGTGGTGCCGAGGCGAGACGATCCGCGTCCGCGACGAGTCAATATTGACTTCAGGAGGAGCATCCCGCGACTAATCTTATAGAAACTGTTTGCCTACGCGATTGAAGGTTCCACGCTCTTGCGAAAACTTTCCGCATTTCAAATGGAATTTGCATATAGGCTACGGAGCAATATTTCCGCCACGGACCCCATTTGAATATTGCTGACAAAACGAAGAAATCGAATATCCATCAGAATTGCTTCTTTGGAAATGCCGCTACGTTTGCTTGAGGTTCTGCTTGTGTAGGAGTTATAGAGCTTATGTGTAATACCGCAGACGCGTACCTAATGAATTTTGATACGTTCTACTGATATTACGAATAGAAAACTCGTCAAGTATTCATACATATTGGTTCATCGTTTTAATATAATACCTAATAAAGTTTTATAGGTATAGCGTCATTTACGTGCGTCACATTTTGTTTCAGAATTATCGTTATCTTGTGAGATTTATCGGTGAAACGAGCTCGACAAGCCCACTGCTTTTTTTTTTCATTGTTTTTTTAGTATTATTACATTAACTAGTGGCATTACTTAGTTAAATAGATAGCGATGGTAAACTATCCATTATTTCGCAAATTACTGCAGGTTGGAATTTAAACACGTATACCTACCAAAGTAGATTATTAAATATTTTCACTTCATCCGTAACTAGATTGAATCAAACATGCAAGTTGTAGGTCATTACTTAAGACGGCACGTCCATGTGGTGACGGCAGTAAGAATTAATTTGTCACCACCCCAACTCCTCCTGCGGGTATCGTAAGAGTCGACTAAGGAATTGAAGTATCATTGACCGTTATTTGATAAAATATTGATGATGGGCAGCAGCGTCATCATAGTGGACACATTACTGCGATCACCAATCCGCTTGCCCAGCGTGGCGATTACGGACATTTACCTCCTAATGCGTCTATTACGCATAGTTAACAGGAGAGGCCTACGTCCAGCAGTGGATTATCATAGGCTGATGATGATGATGATACTTAAAACTAGGAGTATGACATACATTCACAGCCACACATTGTCAGCCTTTGTAGGTAGGCAGTTGGTAGTGACCCTGCCTATGAAGCTGGCGGTTCTGGGTTCGAATCCTGGCGAGGGCATTATTTGTGTATTTATTTATCACAAATATTTGTTCCTTGGTCATGGCTGTCTATGTATTTAAGTATCTATATGTATCTATCTATTATATATATATCGTCACCTGGTACGTGGATCGTCATATACCAAGCCTTAATTGAGCTTACCGTGGGACTAGGTCGATTTGTGTAAGATGTCCCAAGATATTTATTTATTCACATAAATAAACTGCCTTAGGTATAATACATTTCAATATAAATTTAAATACATAATTTTAATTTAAAATGATTTGTGAGCTATTTTAGTAAAACGTCCCACTTCGTCGCTTACAATGAGCACGTTAAGATACACAATTCATGAAAAAATGTATGCCAATTCCGTCTTTATCGACAAATCGGGACGTTTTATTAAAAAGGCTGAAATTTATACGACTTTGTATGTGAGCAATTTAATTGAAGCTTTTGAATTTAAAATTAGGTACAGCCCCGCATGGTGTAACGAAAATGTTTCGTGTTATCATAGCGTCCAACTTTCAGTATAACTTTGTCCTTGTACATATTTGAACTGTATACGAGAAAATTTCGAGGTTTGGTAAAACTATGATTGTGTAACTGTATCCCCAGTTGCCCTGAAATGACATTTCCGTGTTATTTCTGTACGAATTTGGATTTTATTTATTTAGACGAGATAACTATAAGCTATTTACAGCATGGACCAGAAATATAGCTCGGAAGTCAGGTGTAGTTAAAGCGTGATAAATATTGTTTTTGATAGAAATAGAAATGTAAAAAAATTACGAAATAAATCCCGTGATAAAATAACGCACCCAAACTGCACATCAAAGTTTCATACATAAGAAAAGAAATGCTTGAGATGATGATACTTCTTTTACGTAAAAGGCACGATTTTGTTTTGTAAGGTTTGTGTTGAGTCTGTTAAAAATGTTATCCATATTAACAATTACTTTCCCGAACCGACACGCCGGAACATCATTATCATTATTATTTCAATATCATGACAAGTAAGTATGTAACTTTCGATTTATCCAGTAACTAATGCAGGATTAGGTAGATTCCAGCAAAATGTATATCGTAAATCGTCGTTGTGTAATGTAGGTAATCATGCAATTCTTTATTAGTTCCTGTTTCAGCATAATTTTAAAGAGATCAGAAATGAACGTATCGTAAATAACAGCTTTTATTTATTTTATCATTCTTAAAGATAAAATAAATTATGATCACTCACGTCTTAGATATCTTGGAGAGTACCTCATTAATGTGTAGATAACACAATAATTGGGGAAATGGTATGCTATGTACCTACCTATTACAATTGTTACTTTTGTCAGAGATTATTTAGTTTAAGTAGATATATCAGCACCATCAGAGATTATTTAGTTTAAGTAGATATATCAGCACCATACATTAAAATGCATCCACCTGAAATGTCGTCACTACTAGACGGCGCCACGGTTGTTCGTGAGCATGGCATACAGATGGCTCTGAAACAGTATATGCACTACCTTTGTTGTTCGTCCATTGGCACAGATGGCTCTGAAACAGTATACACTACCTTGCCACGAACGAAACGCATGATCACTTGCAACACATAGCATATTTTGCCGTACCACGATATAGGGAGGTTGGTAATGTGGTTCATGCGTTCGGCTGTGAAGCAGTGGTACCAGGTTCAAATCCTAACTATACGCGCTGAAAATGTTCTTTTGTTTCTTTTTTTTCAAACTTTGTTTTTTTTATTTTTTTGTTGCGCATAATCTTTGATTTTGTAAAAACAGTGTTTTACAAGGTGCAAACGGGCGGGTTTTTATTTTGTTGTCGTTTTTTAAAACTTTTATACATTTTTTCTACTCAGAATCACGAGCTCTTTCGTTTCGTTTTATAGATATACAAAGTGATCATAGATCCGATAGATACATACGTATACATACAGGGTGTTACATACATAATTATACAGGGTGAAAATGAGTATACAGACGAACTTGAAGCGTGAAGAGTGTACCTAGTTATTCCTGACAGAGTTGGGTTATACTCGTTTCTGACTAATTCGCATACGTTGAATACAATTTTCGGGTCCATTATGAGATCCAAGATGGCAGCAACTTATTTTTGCAATTTTCATCATTATACTCGTTTCTGACTAATTCGCATACGTTGAATACAATTTTCGGGTCCATTATGAGATCCAAGATGGCGGCAACTTATTTTTGCAATTTTCATCATTATACTCGTTTCTGACTAATTCACATACGTAGAATATACGGTAGTAAATATCTGGATTTCAAATAAAACTAAATCTGTTACTAGTCAATCGTGCTCCTAGTGACATCTATTGTAACATATTCCGAACTATTTGAGCCTTCTATGAAACAGACCCTCTATATTTGGGTACTTTGTGATTATATTGATAAACATCGGCTTTCATTTACTAATAACTGAATAATCGAGCTACAGAAACATCGTACTGCATAAATTAACAGCCCAAGACAGGTATTTGACTGCCATGATATAACAAACTTAGTTATTGAAATTGTCAGCAGGTACACAGAAGGGGCGCAAGTTGGCGCGCTACTTTGATGTTTAAGTTCCACAGTTAGAAACTTCTCACCAGACCCCTATAACTTGATACTACGCACATACTATTGTAAATTAATGAACAAAAGCTCTGACGTGAATGTTGAGACACAGGTGTTTTCCTTGAAGGCCTTTAATTAAAAGCAGGCGCCGTGGAAATTATAGTTAACGGCTGCTGCGCCTTAGTTGCAACGGCAGTGGCAGAAATGAAACAAGCATCATTATAAATTCGATATGAAAATGCAATTACACCGACCCTAGAAATACAGTTTTTAGGTTTCTGCAAACGTATGTCGGCGTGGAACGAAACGTGCCCGGGCATTTAATTTGGCTACTAAGCCAGGCTTATATCGGAGCGCGCCGCCATTTTGAGACTCGGATTGTTTGACTAGTTACTCCACTGTCCAACTTGTCTAAGACAAACAGCAAACTGTAAGCGTCTCAAGTTCCCGGCAGCGGCGCCTCCTGGTGGTTCTGGGCCCACCAACGCTATCTTAATTAAGGCTGTGGTGAGAAAGTTTAGTGACGAATTTGTTAAAACTTCTATTTGCTTGCAACAGTTTGATTGCAGAGTGCTTTTGAAAGCGCGCGAAGGAAAGCTGAGCGTAGCGTCTCAAGAGAAATGCAAGATGCAGGAACATGAAGTCATATAATTACTGTACGTCCGAAAGTTCAAAGCGATATTGCACATAACTCACCGAACTATAGGTAAACAGCTTACTCGTAGGTACCCAATAATATTCTTCACATAACCAGGAACTTGTTTAAAGTTCGCCTTAACTCTGACGAGAGTTGAATACAGGTGTTAACATATATTTTTTTTAATTTCTATCCGGCTCGCTTGTGCCAATACACAAGTACAAGCGGGATGGATAGAAAGTAGAGCCGCGTTGATAACGTAGCGGCAGTTCATGGTAGGCACACTGGAATTTCAACTCCGAAACACTGCCAGCGTATTGAGTCCTTTTGCACCTGGAATGACTCGTGGGGGGTTAATTTATAATTGATTGTTTTCTTGGTTATTTTTGATAATTTTTGTGTTTACCTGTTTTTTTACCTTTCACTATTTTAATAATATTTTGTAGTTGGAATCCTGAAATCATATTAATGGATTTAATGAGTTGTTTAGTTACGACATACCTATAATTATTTCACTTTTGTACATGAACTTTAACCAGTCGACTCGATCATGATGTGCACTTTACTATGAATAATCGACGGTCCTATAAAACTTATAAGATTTGATATTGGACCATTACTACTGAGTTGTACGAGTATTAGTCAAGTGCAAAAGTACAGGTGCATCAAAATTATTCAGAAAAATATCCCAGTGTAGTCCCCGGTTATTTATATCATTATTCCGGTTTAATAATAGATAATGTAATAGTCGTACCATATGTAAGATTACAAGCGGATTCTTTAGATACATTTTTTTACTCTCGTACTTTTATTTGTCATTTACATGGTCGTGAACACACCTTTAAGACACACCTTACAGATGTCAAGATAAGTCTATATTGTCTTTTCCCTATAAACGCATTCGGTTTTACACGCAGTGCGTTTTTTGCATTTTAAGACACCTCGTGTATATAAGACTTAATGAAATACATGGCTGCCACCCTAATTTTAAATGTCATTTCTGATGAACAGTAACCACAGAACTAAGATGACAAAGAATGATCGACAACGATTAAAAGCATAACCAAAAACGAAACGCAAGTGTGTGCGTAAATTTGTCTATGTGTGGTCCGGAATAGGGTTGCCTATTACAACAGAGCAATTATCTATCGATGTTTGACTGTTTTATCGACAACATGGTATTTTTATCTTCGTTTTTTTGCTATAAGTTTTATAGTACAATGTGAATTGAGGGTGTCGAATTACAAATTGAAAACGTGTGTGAACTTATTATCTGGCGTATCCCTTAAATTTAACAGAAAGAATAAAAATCGTATATTATCAAAAAAATCTCACAAAACATAGTAAGGTCCTTCAAGTTTGTCAAATACACATTCGTATTTAAAATCTGGGACTATGACGGCATTGTAATGTAATATACTGATTAGGTATGTTTATCGAACGAATATCGATATTGGTAGTTCAACATTTAGTTAAGCTCTAGCGTAGCGTGACAATTTATATTTTTACACAAAATATCCTTTAATATTAACTATTGTGATAAATTATTAGCGCACAGTGATAGGACAACTAAAAATTAATAAGAGAAAGTGATAACTTACACGATTTATGCTACTAAATGGACAAAATATCATTTGAAAACAATCAACCGGCAAATCATATTTATCTGTGAAACGAGTGTTTGCCGTAATTTCTTCGGTGGGTAACAGGGCAATCCTTTACACTACACGATACCATATCGATTTAATTATTTGTATAAATTTACTTCTTACTAGAATTAAATATAAAATCTCTTTTAAATAACAGTCTCCGTCGAGAAGGCTGATACGGCTGATATGTCACTTCGAAAGCGGGTACGCTTTTGGGATTGTTTTCTATCTCTTTTGCACTCGTGTAATAGTCATATGACTGGTGGCTTCCCTTTCACACGCTTCCTTTCTCTATTAAGCGCTAGCGCGGATTCTAACTTTATGACAGTAACCGAGTCTAACAGAGTCAAAAAATGTTCATGGCGTCTTTAATAACAATTTTCGGCTCCGCCTCTAATTGTTACCCACGACAATCACCTTTTTTGACCTCTCTTAAACAAGAGTTGAATAAAATACTATTCTCAAAGTAACGTAATGGTATTTGTGTTTTTTTTTGAGTTTTAGTGCCAAAATCTTATAAAAGTAACTAGATTAATAATTTGACTAGGTTTTCGTAGTTCTGCTGTAATTTGGGAAGGTTTTATAACCTTCGCTATTTATTTTATTCTTGGCATGGCAAGTAGGCCTGAAATCCAATAATAGACATAACTATCTACTAGTAATTGAATACCGGAACATTTAATATTTCTAAAACATAGTTCTGTGTGGCTTGTTCATTCGAGACAAGACGACAAACGGCGCTCCGGCAACAGTCATATTTGCGGTCGATGCCGACGAAGCAAAGAACAATTTATGATCACCATTTATATGGCTGTGCCACGGGCCGGCTGGCGGTCAACAATATATGCCTGATATTATTGTGATACACGATACAGGCACGATGTAGCTCAGTTAAGATTGCTATATAAAAGATGGGGTGGAAATTTCAAACGTATGAAACAGTGCATTAGAAATACGTGTCATGGGTTCCGTCGCAGTGATACACGCATAATGTAAGGAATGTGTGTCAGTAAAAAATATGCACTATCGAACAACTTGGCCTGCGACAAGTATAGCGTTACGTGAATTATCCTTAATACTTGATGAGTGATGGCAAGTGACTGTTAAATCTTTGGTTGTACGTTGTTTCATAGACAACATTTTCGCAGAATATTGGTTCATAGAAAATGTTTCTCGTATTTTCAATTCATAGAATGATCATTTTTCAGAGCTCTTACATTGTATAATCTGGTTTTGTATATTTTTTATTGTTCAGATATGTAGTTCTTAGAATTTCATTTCATAGCGTATTCAATCAAATATTATTAATTCGTATAGTATTTTTTGTCTAGAACAGTTGTTTCAAAAACTGAATATTCATAGAATGTTGTTTGTCATTGTATCAAACTTAATATTTTTTATTCAGTCATAATTAAACTATAGAATTATCATTACATACCATTTTACAAATACAGAAGAAATACCTTTGTCCAAAGAATTTTAGTAAGCGATTTAGACCTGGGAACCGGTCGACGGGGCTTCTATTTCTGCTCTAAGGGATAAAACGTACCTAACGAACCTATCCAGGTTAGAGCAGGGGAGGTACAAATTTGTTTTTTTTTAATGCGGGGGGCTCCGCCCCCCGAGCCCCCCCGTCCCCCCTTTTTTGGTTTCGCAAAGATGACGATACGTAAACAATTAATTAAAAGTAAACGGGAAACTACGCTCGAAACCTAACCAATCCAAGTCGGTTTTACCCTGATTTATTTTTTGGATTGGTTAGGTTTCGAGGCTAGAACAGATTGAAAAGCTAACTAACCTAACCTTACCCTACCTAACCTACTGTGCCTACAATCAACCTACTTTTTCTGGTAGCAGTTTGGTTTTTTTAGAGGGAGGGCGAATCAGTGTATAAGAAACAAAATACTTACATGAAATATGACTGATTAGGTAAGAATATCACTATGCAATAAAGTAAATAGTGGAACTAAGTATTATATAAACCAGTAACTATAAAACAACAATCTACGAAATAAGTGCCTACAAAACAAAAATACATGAAATGTAATTCTAGTGTTTGGTTACTTTGTAAAGTAAAAAAGTTAGATAGCAATATACGTGGAACTGAATGTCTGTGAAATATGTTTTAAGCAATTGAATAGTCTATGAAACAATAATATTGGAACAGAAAGTATATGATCCAAATAATATATGAACAAATTTCTGTGAAACGAAATTCTATGAAACTTCTGTCTATGAAACAGTGTGCCACCTAAATCTTTAGGTAGTATAGACTACTTTAGGTAGGTGTGACTTGAAGGATCATAATAAAAGAATTGCTTGATTCCTGATTCTGATTGATTTTATTTACAAAATGGACTTATTAATATTTCACTATTTGGTGTCCCATCTTGTGGCGATACATGCGATAGGTATCGCGAGATTGAAGCGCAAATCATGCTGAGACGCGTGCGGTGTCGCTCTCCTATAAATAGAAAATTTGCGGTCGCTCTGTCTATTTGTCCGCCGATCGTCAAGATAGAAACCTGTCGCCGCGTCCGCTGCTCCGCGTGTGTTGCGTCGTGCTCGTCGTGTGCTTGTCTCCGTCCGCTGCGCTGTGTGACGTCGAAGTTCCTCTGCTACTGCAGTGTCCTTTTCAGGACAGCTGAACTGCACTTTTCAGTGCAACGCAAACTGCTCTTCTCAGAGCAAACTTCTTGTTTCTATGATCGAGATTGATATCTTCTTGTTTCTTTGTACCAAGGACAGTCTGATCAATCGGTAAAGGTTAATCTGGTTGTTGGTAATATCGGTATGGCATAAGGTATTGCGGTGAGGTAAAGGTTTTTTGCTGGAAATACTGTGAGTAGCAGGTAAGGACCTACAAATCTATTGATACTTACTCAGTTGTAATTAAGCAAAGTTACTGTATATTTTTTATATTTGTTTTTTTGTTTAATAAAATAGGCGGTAAAATGGTGCAAAAGGATTCCCTATGGCGCAACTCTGTCCACGCCTCTTTCTATTGCGACATTTTTAAATATCGCAAGTCCCACTAAAGCAATCGATTTGGTTGGAAGTGCCGATGTCGCTAGCTAGTATTATGGTAAATAATTCTCTTTTTACGAACTACTAGTTACGAAAAACTTCATTTTTAAATATTTGGCCTTAACATCAATCGCTACAAAGTGCGGTCCGCCATAGGCCGCACCCACTAACTCCCAGTGACCCTTTAATATGGAGGTCGTCCGTCATCCGTGTCAAGGGACATCCAGTGTAGCATTTTCTTACCCTCCGACCGACGCTATGTCTGTACAGTCGTCATCAGTTATGTTGGAGCGGCAAGGGTGCTCACAAATAGGAGGGCAAATACATCGGTATCTGACTGCGGCTATACCACTGTACCTAATAGCGCGTAAGTATAAAACAGCTCAATAACCTGCCGGCTTTTTTAGGCTTCATAGCCTAATTCCCAGTTTCCACTTCAAACGAAGCGGAATCGACTCATAAATGACTTCGTTTCACGTTTATCGCTTGCGAAGTTTTAGTCTGCAGTTTACTATTGCGAGTGCCACCATCAGTGAACATTAAACGGAGGCGTTAATGAGTCCGCTTCGCTCCCCTTGGAAAACAGACATAAAAAACACCGATATAGAGATAATGCATCATGTTGTCATTTTGTACAATTTTACAAGCACTAAGCGCGTACGTAGCCTACGTGCCAATATTGCCAACAACACTCAGTCGTGATCAAAACGCCACTTTTCTTATCGCACTAATAAGTAAGAGTGACAAAAAAAACTAAGCTGCGTAGTACTGAGCGTTTGGAATTGACATATATTATTTGCTACTGAGTCCGGAATACTCATAAAAAACTATAGGTATTGATTATTAAGATAAATGCAACACTTTCAAAGAGTGTACAGCTAACTGGTTCCAGTTCGTTATCAGATGGTTTATATGTATTCCAACGTTTTGAAAAGCGAATCGCTTAAAAGAAACCAGCATAAAACGGGATCAGATCTTAAGTATTTATCTACCAAAAATTCCGTGTTTATGCTTTCACCCTATAGTGTGAGATGGCAATGTAGGTATAGGAATTAGGGCAAAATAGGAATCTAACGGAAATATTTTTGATATATGGTTACTTTTATTGCAAATACTTGCAAAATGTTGAACAATGAATATTTGTTTTTTTTATGCTGATGTTGTCATTTAACCTAAATGAAACTAGTGTAATTAGTACTCGTAATGCTCTTTGCATTCATAAATCAATATGATAAACACCTCGAAATTACCATTTATTTTTTGTATCCATTAGGAACGTTTGGAATAATAGCTCGATAAAAAAATGTTGTAACTACCTACCTAAATTCTAACAAAAGTATCTACCTAGTTCAAATAATTTATTGAAATGCAATCAAACCAATCATGCATTGATTTGGATATGATTGGATTTATTTAAGTAGTTAAGAGAAGGCTTTTGCCATGACCTACAGTAATCTTGGAAATTAACATTTCAAGCATTTGTCCCTGTCACTCCAGCAAAGACTTTATTAGAATGACAGAGACGGATGCTCCAAATTTTCGAAATTTGCAGTTTTCGGACGAATTTTGTGCTTGGCACCAAGTAAGTTCTAATAGTTATATCATACGCAATCCTGTCTTAAAGTAAGTTTTCTTTTTTGTAAAAAAAAAATGTGTAGTGGGTACTTACCTAATAACGGTATACCTCCTACCCTCACTCTTAGGACGACGGGAATAACAGTTCAGTTTAAACAGACGTTTCCGTCGCCGCGAGACCGTTTCCGCAGGATGCCGGACGAGGGGCACGGGGGTAGGAAAGCGGATTGCGCCATTGCCCTATCCTGAACTAAACTCCAGCCAGGCTTTAATACGGCTAATGCGTCCACAAGTAATACATTAAGTGGTTAATATTTCAGTTCTTCATAGCGTAATTTGTAAGAGGACGAAACGTGGTCCTTCTCAAAATCGCGCATGGAGAGGGCTATTCTCGGGGTTTCTCTACGTGATCGAATTAGAATTGAGGAGATCCGTAGATGAACTAAAGTCACCGACATAGCCCTTCGAATTAGCAAGCTAAAGTGGCAATTGGCAGCCTACATTGCATGCAAAGCAGATGGCCGATAGCATCGAAAAGTGCTCAATTCGAAACCACGGTTTGGTAAGCGCAGCGCAGAACGTCCAGCCACAAAACAGACGACCCTATGAATATCTCCGGGAGTTACTGGATGTGCAATGCCATACAACAGCGGAATGACAGTGACCAATTTCTCGAATGTTTATTAATTAATTGTGAAAATTTTACTGCTATTATGTCTAGATATCAAAATAATACGTATCCAGATATAGTGTCACTTGCACTTGATCATAAGTATAAATAAACAGGCGGTCAAATGGTCATTTCATTACAGTTACATGGATGTACCCGGATAATGAATATACATAGTCACTTTTTTATATAGCGGCAATTTTACACTAGGAACTATTATTTATTATTTGTATTGGATGTATTGTCAAGTGATTAGTTATGGTACTGATATTTATCCTGAATTCGGTAATCGTAAATTGCATAAAATTTTGATAAAGTAGCTTGAAACATCGATATCTTTTCAAATAAGTACACCTGTTTGCGTTCCTAGAAAAGTTGTTGCTAGCTTGATACAACTCATGTTAGTCCTGATTCATATGCTAACTTTAGGAACTACTGCCAACTCCCAATATTTGTTTGAGGTAGAGTAGTACATACATACTCGTACAATTCGTACATACATAGGTGTAAAGAATCTTTATTTAACTCATAAGAACATTACATTCACTTACATGAGTATTATAATTTAAATATACGATATTTTACAATGACATCTAGGCGAGCGCAACAGTGCGCGTTTATTTATTAATAAATATAAATATAATTATGATACAAATTACAATACAATGTTAGACTACTTAACTAAAAACATCATCAACCTATCTCACTATGATGACGCTGCTATATCAAAGAATGACCAATGACACTTTAATCCCTTAGTCGGCTCTTACGACACCCGCGAGGAAAGTAGTAGAGATAGTAGGTACTGAAACTAGAAAGATATTGCGATAATATGATTTGGTAATTTGATTAAATTAACATTCAATTTATTTTCTTGAATAAATGTGACTTTTAAAAAATAAGTTTATTTTAACTTATTTATCTGATTTGTTTACAGAATAACGGAGTCTCTGCATCTCGCTTGAACCAATATTTAAGGTATTGAGCGCCAGCAATAAAAGGAAGTACTTGAACATAAATAGTAGTGGAAGAGACCATGAGTTCTGCGAATAATACTCGGAATATATTATTATTTTGTATTACGTTCACGCGTAACGCTTTTTTTGCAGTCCTCACACTCCTGTGAGGACTGCAATAAAACCGAATAAGTATCATTCAGAGAGTTCACCGCTTGTGACGTCTTTTTAGTGTTGTATTACACACTCGGTCAATGAATACGGGATACGGGTCAGGTGGTTTTTTTTTTTTTCAAAGAAAATAATGCAAACATGGAGATTTCAAATATTTTCCCAAAATATTTATAGTTAAGGTCAAATTTATTTTAAAATCTGGTTGTATTGTAATTTCTCCAAAAAAACTTAAAAATGTATTAGGTCGGTTTGTATAGACGAAAATGTAGACCGTTTAAGAAAACCACCTTAAATATATGGTAATACGAGTTTTTTAATCATGAGTTGCTATTTTTATATCTACGAAGTCATCTGACGATAAAGTTCCGTGTTTTTCGGATCGGGTGAAAACTTCAGGCAAATTCCAATACAATCTGATGTTAAAAACGGTTCTTATTGTATTATAAATATTTGTAATCAGCATGTTTCCAGTATTTTCTATGAAAAAATCCACCTGAGCCGTATTCATAGACGCGAAAATATTAGTGTAATTAATTCTGCGTCAAGTATACTTATTAGGAAAAGGTAGTAGGATTTGAATAAACATTTTTATACTATGCCCCGTAGAAAAAAACTGCTGGCGATTTCAAAATGAAATCAATGTTGCTCGATGGCTACGTTAGTTTAGAGCTGGTACCTACCAAGAAGCATAGCAACGTAAGACGCCTTTTCCCGAAAAGAGAAAATTGTACGAAAGCGCGCCATACGTGTCATTTCTAAGTACAGGATTAGTTCTATTATCAACTCTTTTTATTCCTTTCTAAAAAAACACATTGTCGACTACAATTGGTAATAACAATTTTCTCGCAATAAAAATTTGGGGTGCATTCGTACAGTGCAAATTCTCACAAATTTAGGACTGGACGAAGGTACCCCAACAAAAAGTAAAAAAGTTAAAAATGTATACATAAATAACTGGGTACCTAATCAAAAAACATAAGTTTGAAGTGACAAAAACATTTATTTTTCGAACAACTAGCTGCCGTATTTCCGACTCTCGTTGGTGATAAGCTTATGCATATGAAAGGTCTACGCATATAAATGCTATCATGTCTGCATGGCGGATAGTCAATGATTACTGTACAAATGCTCTCACTGTACAAATAATGCTCTCACTGTACGAATGCTACCCACTCTCCCCTACAGGTGATACACTGGCAAATATTAAATATACTAAATACCATAGAATTCGAATCTAAGTACAAGTATCGTAGGAGCAATATTGAAATTCCCACTCGTTGTTGGTAAATATAAACGGCATATACACATACATCCAACCTTATGAATCAGCTAGAGTTGAGCGCAGTGTGTGCACCAACTTATTCAAAGACAAATACTTAGGGGATGACTTGTAGTTGGAACGAGGAGTCCCAAACTAACAGCAATAGTTTGTACACAGCTGCGCCAACTACTTAGTGATTCGAGGAAAACGGTTAATATTCCTATTACTAGGTAGCTGAATACACGGTGGAATTTAATCGGTGAACAGGAACCCATTTTTCTAATTCAGTAATCGATGGCGGTCACGTTTATGTAGTACTTAAGTGGAACCAAGTTTTTTTTTAGCATAAAAGTTTTTTATGTTGAAATTAAAATTTATTGTCACCCTACTAATGGTTTAGCCTGAAAAGTTTAATACCTCTTTTCAAACTATCAGCCATAGAAACTTAAAACATAAATGAGCAATAACCACTCACATGCTTTAATTTTTGCGATAGACTCTATTCCTATGTAAAATAAGAGCGATGCATGGCTGATAGTTTGAAAAGAGGTATTAAACTTTTCAGACTAAACCATTAGTAGGGTGACAATAAATTTTAATTAAAGTTTAATTTCAACATAAAAATTTGTTATGCTAAAAAAAAAACTTGGTTCCACTTAAGTACTACATAAACGTGACCGCCATCGATTACTGAATTAGAAAAATGGGTTCCTGTTCACCGATTAAATTCCACCGTGTATATGCTTCAGACGAAAGGGCATGGCATCTTCGTTTACATAATGGTCACGGTTGATATGGATCCCGAGTTACATTTGCACTTCTCCTTTAGTTAGCCGTGTGGTAAAGGCAATAAGAATACATTTGTCACCACCCCAAATCCTCCTGCGGGTGTCGTGAGAGTCGACTAAGGGATTGAAGTGTCACAGACATTGATAAAAAGATTGATGATGGGCAGCAGCATCATCATAGTGGACACATTACTGCGATCGCCAATTCGCTTGCAGTGCCGCTAGCAGTGGACTATATGCTGGACCACTATAGGCTGATGATGTGATAGAGTAACCGCTGGGTGTATTATCCACCTGGGTACGTATTTAATGCGGCTAGGAGTCTTCTCTCTTTTGAGGTATTCTGATTTCGGCAAACAGATTTATAATCATCATAATTATAATCATATATTTCAAAATTATAATCATATTTATATTCAAAGCCTGGAAAATCAAACTGTGAAATAAAAAACAATTCTAAGGACCGCGCCCATCCTTCATGCCTACATTTTTCAAACTTGGGTTTTCCTATTGTCGAAAATTATATAATAGATGTATATGCATAGGTAGGTTCATATACTTATATATATGCGCGTTCCTGAAAAAAAGACGGTAACAGATAGCTCTTATCGCCGAAATAAATAATATTTCAATAGTTATCTTGTTATGTCGTATCAACACGCTTTATCTTTTTGTATTAATCACCACGTGAATCATTTTTGATTTATCAACTCGGCTTATCTACATCAGCTATCTTTATTTGTTCATTTTAGTCAACCGAAAGTGTCATATACCAAGTTTCCAACTAAATATATTAATGGGTAATAAAGAGTTCGAATAATAGCATTGCCTAACGTACCTCCTTTTTAACTGTTTTCGGAGAAAACTTAACAGCGTAGGTGTACCTATTGATATCCTGCTATATTTACTTGAGTACCCTGTACATTTACCAAGAGGTTAGCGGCGTGAGCTATCTCTATCGAGAGTGTAACTCACTTTTACTCTCTCGCTCGTCCATCATAGTCCATCAGCCTGCACGCTGGGATCGCAATAATCCACACACCAGTAGAAAACGAAAAAAAAACAAAAGGCTGACCTTCAACTTTGCATTGCAAGCTTGTATTTGTTGTCTTTCACATCACATATCGTGAAACACGTTCGTAGATTAATTTTTACTTTAATAAATATCAATAATTTTAACTAAAAATTTATGTGTACTAAAAATTTAAGTTTTTAAAGGAAAGGACCTACGTGATTATGGTACAATGCAGTTTTTTAGGTTTTTCAGTTTTTTTTTCGTTTTCTATGCATGGAATAGTGTATCCACGATTGTGGAAAATAAAAAAACCTAGTTAAACGGTCACAGACAATTTGTTTACCTACCATTAATATACTAGTCTGGCAAATGTAGGTAGGTACATATAACGCTCCAATAACTCGGTAAAAACTTCAAAGTGATCATGTTAATATTGTACATTGTGTATTAAGGGCGGTAAATAAGAAATTGTGAACGAGTGTGAAAGTAAAGCCCAAACCGAAGGCGCGGGCTTTACTTCACACGAGTTCATAATTCTTGTACCGCCCGTGGCACACACAATGTTTTTCATCACAACTATGAAGCAATAAAAGTAAATAAAACAATTTATTTCCACAAAACTATTCTAAATTGGTCTAAATTATTTTTTTAGTGCAGATGGTAAGCCTTTTTTAGGCTCTAGTGTGAGAAGTGTGTCATTTTACGTCAGGTCCAAAACTTCGAAGGGCCATCTGCACTAAAAATTGTCGTACGAGACACGTGCAAAAATGAAATTCGTAACTCGTGTCGATTTAAAACACTTCCTATCGGTCGTGTTTTAAAACATCGCCGCTCGTTTCGAATTTCATGTTTTTCGTAATGTACTATTTTACACTTTGGCGCCAGCCTGCGTGGGGCGGCGGGCGCCGCGCTAGTGTGACGTAGTGTTGTATCAAAATCCTTGATTGCCCTAGAGCGTAATGACGCATCTACACTCAAAATGTCTTTCACGTTAAATGTGGTACTTTACAAAGATGCTTTAAAGTAACCTAGGGCCATTTATTTATGTTAATCAAAAAGTGTAGCCTAGGAAAGTACTACTGCAGGGCTGAATTAATGCAATAGCGCTCGACAGCCCGCCTGGGTCTGGCCAGGCCAGGGCGAAATAACGGCATTACACTCGTGATATTGGAGAATGACATTCGTGTAATCGAAATGGTGTCGGAGGTAATTTTCGAAACACATTTATACGCAATTCAGTTCAGTTTCAAATTGTAAATAATTTAAAAAAATACAGTAACGTGTGAATATCGTGATAGTTTAAATTAATACGAGTATGAGTCAAAACTATAAAGTTTAGGTACTAAATGGATTTATTCAGTAGTAGCAAAATAATCAAGACAATTTTGTCACCTCATCTTCGTCTTTCTAATATCAAGTTTTGAAATAGAATCCTCATCTTAAAAAAATGCAACTTTAGATACGACCGTAATACTGGTACAGTATAAAATTTAAAAACTTCGCCAACGGAGTGCAATCAAGAACTGTTCGATCTCTGCAAATTCCAAGTTTTCTGTCTGCGACTACAACTTGTGACCCATGGAGAGCCTTTTTCCCCTTTTGAAACTTTGATGAAAATTGTAAACTTTTAAGGAAATTGATTTTGATATTTATAATGTTTTGGCCCTGAAATTATTTTTCCTTTTTATTAAAAGATCATGATAATATAAATTAAATATTTTTTCTTTTCATTAAAAGAAAAAATAATTCCAGGGCCTCCGGCCCGGCGACACGACACTCGAACACGCAGTATGTAAGAGCCATTGTCAGTATTTAGTCGCACTAAAAAAATAAATATTGCCGCTAATATATATAATACTTAACCTCATCAACATATAATTTTTATGATTTAAGCAATTTATAATACAGCTTGTTTTTGCCCATAGAAAAACTGAATATGTGTCATCAGATGCTTTTTAAATTGATAATAGGAACGAAAAGTGAGAATTATGGCACTTTTTATTACAAAGCATAAAGTTTTAAATAAATAAAAATAATATTCCCAAAGTTTTCAATACTTACCTCGAGTACTAAATATTTACTGCTAAATACAGGCAAGTAGATGTGTCGCAGGGGTTCCCTCTATCTGGCATAATTCTGTTTGTCCGAAACGCATAAGACATAACAGGCTTGGCATAATCTATTTTGGCATAATCTTAATGAGGCAGAAACATCACTTGGCATAAATAACAGTATTTCGAACATTATTTTGTCCGAAACTATCTTGGCATATTATTATTTACGCCGAGTGTTATAAGACAGAAATTAGATTAGCATATAGCCACATGTTCGAAACTTACCTTGCATTTATCGTCAGGCAGAATTTGTTGTGAGGGTGAAAAATTCTGCAGTGAGCGAGCGAAGCGAGCGAACAAAACCTTCCGGGGCAGATCCGACTCGAATAGGTTAGGTTAGAAGACTAAGGCGGGAGCTTTGCTCCCGGCTTAGTCTTCGAGGTAATTTTTTTTTTAGCAACCTATAAAGTACTCAGCCCAGTAACTGCGTTCTAAGTAACGTGCAGAATATTGCTACTACCTCGATTATATGGAGAGGTTGTAATTATTCCTTCTCTGTTATGCTAAAACAAACTATGCCGATATTATGTGAGCATAATCAGAATGTGCATAAAAAGTTATGCACATACTGATTATGCTCACATAATATTCGAACAACTCGAAATCTGCCACCACGAAAGCTAAAGTTGAGTATGCCACAACAATTTCTGCACAAAGCCCACTATGACTACATAGTTTATGGCATATAGAATTATTCATAAAAGTATTATGCCACAACAGGGTGAACCATTATTTTCTTATAATTTAACAGCTTATTGGCGAGAAAGAAGTGATATCGACATACATGGTAAAGTCGCTGGCAATAGAAAATTTACATTGTCCGCTATTTTTTTATGGCGTGACCCTATTAGAAACTACTAGAAAAGTGATTGATGCTATGTAAATCATTTCTATCGTAAATCACAGGTATCATAAAATACAGAAAGAGATGAGTCTATCAGAAACGAAGATAGGACAGCTAAACAGCTTCAGGAACCGCTGCGACACGGTTCACCCTGTTGTGGCATAATTCTTTTATGAATAATATTTCAATCGATTTCTCCAAGATCCCATTGTCAGACCCTGACTCAGTGCCAACGGGACCATTTCGGGGTTATACCCGATCAATAAAAAAATTTAAATTCGATTCACGATTCCCGCAGACATCGAGTAGGTAGCAATGGTAGCATACATACAAAAAACTGTTAAATTGAGAACTTGGTTTTTTGAAGTCAGTTGATAACTAGCTACAACTCAAATTAAAATTGTACATACCTACATACATAATTACAAAATTCACATCACAATTTTTGTTTCACGAATTTAACATATAGTTTGTTTGACTAACTTTGGTAACACAATGGAAACGATTTTAATTATTTTGTAATTGACTCAAGTATTTGAATCAATTACAAAAAACCAGAGATAAAATTATGTATCACCCGTGGCGACCCAAGAGCAGTTAAGGGTATTTTTTTTACATTTCAGGTACTTAACGAAATATATTGTCCGATTAACATATTATATATTGTCCGATTAACAGAGCTGTAACTGTAAACAGTATGTATGTATAGGTACTTATATAAATATGTAGACCTTCTGTTGTAACTTGTATCTAATATGAATCAAAAGCAATTTTGTAATTTTTCTGAATTTATTTTTGGAGTTTGAAATGTTTGTTAAAGTAACAATAAAAGTAATGTTTATTTGTGCTAGAAGAAAACACAATAGCCCAGGAGGGTCCTCGGTAGACGAAGCACAATTGAGTTCGTTATTCCGATGGCATTGTTCGGGCAATGGACTGCGCCGATTTGCAATCACACCACCTGATTTATAGACTTTAGAATGTTTCCGATACACTTAATAGTCTTTTTCCAAGTGCAACTACCTATATATGAGCTCATATAGCTATACTTACATAAAAACCAAGGCTCAAGCAATTGTAAAAACTACTATTGATTATATACCCTATATCATCATCAATAGTTCCAAACACTGACACCAAAATTTACGATCTCAGAAACTTAAAAAAAAAATAGCTAAACCGGTAAAGTCATCTTTTAATCTTTTGAAAACAAAGAAACAAAGATATCAACGAACTGAAAAATTAACGAGAGTTCTGTGAAAGGGAAAAAAGGCTTAGAAAATAATTATCAAACTATTACAGTCAAAAGTGCCGTTCAAAGAAATGTGACTCCAAACGAGAATGTAAAATGAATTAATCGTCTAAAACTTATGTTCGTGTTTCAAAATTAAATGACTTGACGTTGGAGATGTCGTCCTCTTCTGCTGGATAATTATCCGTTTAGACGCTTTTAAAAGCATCTGCAACTACTTGTAATTACTTGACTGTCTCCTTATTTACACTTAAGTAACATGTTCTCGATTAGAGCGAATAGAATTCCAGAGAATTCCTTAGAAAAGTAATTCCATTACTTTTCTAGGTTCGTTACGTACGATTTCAAAATTTACAATATCCGAGCCCGAAACTTGGAATTTTCGCGCCCATCTTTTACAGCGCAGCATTCTTGAGCTTCGCTCTCACAATCAGTCTTGTTCTTGTTTTCAATTTCATGTAAAGCGCTTCTATAAATTTTAAAATCGCTGGCCAGACAGGAAGTCAGATCGAAATCGTGGCGGTCGGAGGAAATTGCTCATTCTCACGCGAGCGGCGCCGCCTCGCTCCGGGGAATCCGCTTTAATGGAAAAAGTTAAAAAAATACACAAAACTTTTTATCACAATACTTATTCAATTCGCTTAATATAAACATATTGTGATGATTTTGAATAGATCTAGATAACTAATGAAACTCTGTATATACGCGCTCGATATATATGGACTTCCATGCCTGGAGAGGATTGTACTCAACCGATGCACGTAAAATGCGGCCTTATGCCGGGGTTCAGCACCTTGGAGGTCGATTCATGTTCTGTATCTATTTTTAAACGGTTGAAAACTGTATTTTTTCATGTTACTAATTAATAAAGGCGATAAAGGGCCGCAAAGCATATGTGATCAGTGAACATTGCGCAGTGACATAATATACAATAATAGTCAGGGGATGTACCAGTGTAGTACTCACTTTGATCAGCGATTAGTGCAAGGTTAAACGCATCAAGCACTGATGAATTTTATTTTTAGATTGACTCTAAGTAAAGTCAATCTAAATAGAAAAAATAGAAATCAATCATTTATTTAAACGACATTTCTTATTAAACCTACAATTCGATAGTACTATCGAATTGTAGGTTTAATAAGAAATGTCGTTTAAATAAATGATTGATTTCTATTTTTTCTATTCTTACAAAGTACGTTATACTCAATACATACTGGTATTACGAGTATACATTGTATTGTTGTTGTTTTAGACTTCAGCGTATTTTATTTAAACGTAGGTTTTTTTTCTTAGCAGTGTACCAAATAATTCGAAGCTTGAGTATGAAAAGTTCAAACTGCATTACATATTACAAATACGTACATTTACCAAAAAGTTTAATATTATTGCATAAGCCAACGAAAAACAAAAAAATCATTACCATTTGCTAGCGAGTAATTTAGCCTTCATTTTATAATTGGGGTTCGTACGTACCGAAAATGTTATATTCCTTACGATTACGGCGCCACCGTCTGTCTGCCTGTCATATCACTAAATATCTCGGGAACCACGTTATCAGTTTTAAACAAAATATGTACACGCATTGTTAAATTCTAATTGACATTTATATACTTTGATTGTTTTCCTCCATATTTTATTTCTATTTATCAGTGACATGCATAGTCAAATTATTGTACGCGACACTCAGGCTGATTGCGGTGTAAGGATGTAACCAAAAACTAACCCTATCACCATTTGTAAACTCTTACTACTCACTTTAAAACAATAAATAAATTGTATTTGTATTTGTCCTCATTAAAAATTTACCTTTTTTAAAACGCGCTACAAGACAAGTATTCCAGTTTGTCATTGTCGATCGTACTCGTACCTAATCTCCAAAAAACCCTTTATGAGAAAACGGAATTGTGAAAATGCTACTAATTGGCAAATAAAGTGAAAGTGCTAAAATACTACATAAGTACACGCATAAGTGGTTGATTTTTAAGTGTTATGGCTTCAGCATGTTAGCAGCGTTGTCGTTTCTAAGGCTTTTTGTTGTCTACATACTTGTATTTACCTACTAACTCACTCGGGTCGTCAGATTCGTGGTTGCGGTATTATCGTATCACTGGTTTCCCGTTAATGTTATCAAAGATATGAGAGATAACAACTGATCAGTAGGTATAGAGCTAATATTTTAAGCTCACTCAGTATTGATACATAGTCTGTGGCAGCTTCAGTGTTGGTGTTAAAGATATAGTTTTACAATATAACAAAATGTGGTAAGTTACGAGTATCTATTACTTTTATTTAATTAATAATCATCCGTTTAAACAATATTATTGTTATTTAATTACCTATTGATTATGTGCCAATAATGTAAATAAATTATGCGTCATGGCAAAATGACAAAATAAACATATAATTATGAAATATTCTATCCTCAAATAATCAAGATTTTATAATAACTTATGAATATTCGCACATATTCTTATAAAAGTTATAAACTAATACATAATGGACATGTAGAAATTTCCTTAAGACAAGTCTTAGACATTTTTATAAGAAATACCTAATACATTATAACGTTTGTGTTGTTGTTTAATAACATAAATATTAATTTTAACGAATATATACAATCAATGTCAAAAATGATCTCTTTGATAAGTAGAAACAATGCTAATTCTCAAGCAAATTCGTGTTTATCACACAAATAATTGCGTTTAGTGGGATTTCGGTCCAGGAACTTTAATTTAATAGGGAAGTTCCCCAACTAGGTTAAGGTCTGACAACTGAAGTCGGTCGAAGAAAACCCTGCCAGTGTAATAAGAGCGATAAATATGTCAATCGTCTTGCTTCGGCCTAAAATGCAACTGGACGTTGGGCGCCAAAGACATATTTTGGCGCTTTTCAAATTCAAATAACTTTATTGCCGAAACATGAAATTGGATACAAATAAAAAAAAAAAAAATTTTTTTCAAATAGATATTAGTACATATTAAACTTATGCTAGGTTAACTTATAGTCGACTTAATAGGTAAACATGCATTCAGCAGTTCATGTTGACAGTGGGTACCAAGCTCAGCATAATGCTAGACTGACGTCCAATGCTGGTTTTCAATTTGGCTCCTTTTGTGATACTGACATACGAGTAATTCCAAATTAATGGCAGTATAAAAAAAAACTATATATTTTTGTTTGTGTATTGTATATATACAATAATATACATAGGTACCTTATTGTTATAACAGGATTTCCTTTTCCTTTATGAGATGCAAATGCCTAAAAAAGAATGCGCATAAATTAACATGAAGGCGGACTCTGGACAAATATTTTCGGACCGATAAGATACGAAGTCATTAGATAGATAGGCTAACATTGTAATTTCCTATGACTAATGTTACGTATGACACGTAACTAGGAAGATAATCAAAACATTTAATGACTTAGACTCACAACTAGCTAGAACGCCCCACATTTTATGTAAGAATAAGTTCTCTTGTGTAAATAATAAGGTCTGTGTGAACTGATTACAGACTAGTATAAAATGGATTAGGTTAATAAAAATGAACTTGTAGAACATGGGACGAATTGTAGAGTAGGATGCTGCATGCGTAAACACCCTGGGACCATCCATCTTCAACGCACTACAGTTAACTGAAAGCTGGTTCAGTGACTACAAATGCCTAATTTTAAAATCGTTATGAATAATATACGTAATATCAAAGTCTCCGTATAGAGAGAAATTCTATTCAGTACAAAGACAAAATCAATTTTAAAATGGAAAATTAAAAATACAAAATGTTTCTAGTAGTATAGTTGCTCTGCAATCTTACAATTATACAATTAATAAAATAAATTATTGGTGATTTTTTATATCGTACAAGGGTGAATATCTGAGCGTTTCAACCGCCTAATTTTGGTAGCATAATTTTTACCGAAGTTTATATTCGTTACGATGTGCTACTTTGTCATTTGAAAGAGGCACGGTACCTTATACAAATGATGAAGTATGTATAACATTAAGACGTTTAGAAACTTCGGCAAAAATGATGCCACCAAAATTAGGCGGTTGAATTGAAACGCTCAGATATTCACCCACAAAATACCTCATTCAATAACC